>JAEQML010079042.1:0-12162 GCA_016904865.1 Pissodes strobi | reverse complement strand
ACAAAGGTATAGATTACGTCCAAAGCCCAATAACATATATACATATTGTATACTATTTGTAAATACACATACATATTTTATGAGTTTAAAAATTCATTTATTGAATAAAAAGATTGCAATTTTAAATAATTTACTACCTCTTTCTTAAACTTCTTACTATCAGCAATATCTCTAAGATAACTCGGCAACTTATTATAAAATTTAATACCCATGTAGCTAGGACTATTTTCGAAGGTTGCAAGTCTGTGCACGGGGATACGTAGATCATCCTGACGTCTGGTATTATATGCATGGACAAAATTGTTTCTATGAAACTTTTCAATATTGTTCTTAACAAACACCAAAATTTCCATAATATAAATACATGGTACCGTCCATAGTCCCAGCTTTACAAATAGCGGTCTGCGTGATCTACTAACCCAAACCTTCCATGGTTCTTACAATTTTTTTTTGCAACCGTAATAATCTCGTGGTATGACTTGAACATCCCCAGAATAAAATGCCATATTATTTAACCCTGCTATAAACTTGAGCATAATAATATGATATAAGGATACTCGTACTACAAACCTGTTTCAATCTATACATGGCAAAAGCAACACAGGATAATAATTTTGAAGAAATTAAACTAAACTACTCTCTAGATATACACCTGAAAATTTGGTCACAGACACCTCTTGCATAGATTTCGAATTAACCCTAATTAACAGAGACCTATCACAGCGATAACCCCGAGGAGCAAAATTCATAAAAACAGTTTTCTGTTCATTCAGACATAATCGATTTTGACTAAACCACCGCATAAATCTATCAATCATGTTTTGCGTATACATTTGCACTAACGAAATCTCACTATCGAAACACAGATAGCTATTATCATCCGCAAACATAGTCAAATTTCCCTGGTCCACTATATGCGGAAGATCGTTTACAAATAATAAAAACAACAGGGGACCCAATACAGACCCCTGTAGCACTCCACATGAAATTTGTAGCAAATCAGAACGTTTATCATTTACTTCAACTAACTGAGACCTATTCTGTAAATATGATGTTAACCAGGCATGAATCCTACCCCTAAATCCACACTCAAATATCTTATTTAATAGAAGGGTGTGATCAACTAGATCAAACGCCTTACTCAAATCCATAAAAAATTTCAATACACTTATCTTTATTATCTAGTTGATCATATAAACTACCCAAAAATTGCGGTATGCCCGATTGGGTAGAACGACCTTTCTGGAAACCGTGCTGGGAAGCATTTAGTACATTAAATCTAGTTATGAATCCAATCATCCTGTTATAAACGGCCCGCTCCAAAACCTTAGTCAGAGTTGACAAGATAAAAACAGGCCTGTAGTTACTCGCGTTTTTAGTATTCCCCTTTTTATGTAACGGCACGATCTTTGCAATCTTAAGTGAACTCGGAAAAACTGCTTCAGAGAGAGAGCGGTTTACCAAATAGGTTATGGGTGGTATAAAATATATTCTACCTTCCTTAAAAACTTTAGAGTGTATGCCGTCAATTCCTGCCGAATAAAAGCTCTTTAGCGACATAATTAAGTTTGAAATCTCGTCCTCAGAAACAGTATCCGCGAAATTCGTAGTTTCCATTATTTGCAGCGGGTCTTCTAATTTCATTTGATAAAATATTTATATAAATATCCTGCAACATCTCCGCCGTCTTTTATACTTCCCAAATCAGTCTCCAATTCGATATTTCTAGATTTTGTGTTTTTGTTATTATTTAAATTCATAATAATAATTTTCCAAACTGTCTTACTTTTGATATCAGAGCTTTTATACAGATTGCCATAATACATTCTTTTTGCTAATCCTATACATTTCCTATAAACTTTTTATACTGTTTATACATGGTATTATTGAAATTAAAATTAGATACAATTTTTTTCCTTTATAATTCTTTTAGCGTGCGTGATATTACTGGAGTTAACCAAGAAACCAAGGTTTAGTTTTACTTGTAGTGCTATTAATCACCTTTTTGAAAGGAAACGATATATCCATATAATGCTTTACCAGCTGTAAGAAATTGTCATATGCACTATTTATGTTATTCTGACTGTAAACAGACAATTTTCCGATTGTAAGTGCCATAAAACAATCTGAAATTTTTCTCGCTGTAGCATCTGAAATACTTATCACCCTCATTTACTGCTATGTATTATGCTCGCAATGTAAACTACGTCGCAAAGCGTTTCTTGCCTCCATGAATCTAACATAAGTAACAAACTCTATTGAACTTTTCTTGAACCATTACGTTTCACATAGTTTTAACCTTATTTCCTTTGTAAAGCGGCCCATTTTTTTAGCATATTGTTCCCTCAATCCATTGTATTGTTACCCAGTTAACTATTTAAATTGAAATAAATTTATTATTTTTGAAATTAGAAAAAGATATTCCCACCAAAAGCTTTTTGATTTACACAGGCTTTTATTTTAAAAAGCAAGGTACATGGCAACTTTGTTTTTTTTTAATGTATTATACCACATTTTTTAATAATTTGTCTATGACGACATGTTGTCTTCTGCAATCGCTTCGTCGCATTAATTATAGTTTGAATAGATGGTACTCTCGGACCATTGTGAACATTTTCCCTATACTGTGTTCGTATTGTAGGGTTATTATCATTTTTAAAATAAAGCTCGACCATTTTCAACCTTTCAACAATCGAACAGCTTATTTTGTAAAATATTAGCAGAAACGTTCATGACATTTGAAAAATAAACCTTTAGTTCCAGGTAGCAGTGGGTATTTAAATAGGTAAGCAATTATATCGAAAAAATCATAGCATTTCGCCATTCTAAAACCTTTAATATTAATATTTCGAAAACCGTCAAGTTTTGGTACATGGTATATTATACGAAAAATATGCAAAATTTAATAAAAAATTCAAAATCATTTAAATATGTAAATGGTACAATATTACATTAAAAAAAAGTTGGCATTTATCTTGTTGTTTTGAAACATCGTGTAGGTATGCAGTAAAATAAAACCATGTGTAAAAGCAGATGGAATATCAAACAACAACTAACTGTTCGAAATATTTGTTTCCAATTTCAAAAATAATAGATATTTCCATTTGAAGGGTTATCGGGATCACCCTGTACATCAATAGAGAAGGTCTCTTTAATTTTGTTAGATTGGAAGAACAACATTCGAAAAATTGGGCCGTTTTACAATGAAAATGAGGTCAGAACTATGTCAACAATACAGTATTGAAATTGTCTCTAAACAGAAGCTTTGGACCTTTGGTGTTTTGGGACCAAGAGTTCCAATGTTTTGATCAACTTCTAGCGTTGCTGCTCCAAATCGTGATATTTGTCATAAGAGGTTTCTCTACGCCACTTAAGAGATAGTTTACTGGTATTAATGGGTGCTGACACACACAATATCTTCCAATTTTTTTAAAATGGGTTATAAAAGTACTCCTTTTTACATTTTTGTACAGCTAAGGCCGAATTTTGGAGAGCCATGAAGTTCGAGTTATAAGACCTTTAAAAAAATGTGTCGGCAGCTCCCACAATTTTTTTTAAACTTTCATTACCCGGATTTTAAAACTACTCTTTTTGCCGAGTTTTGCACACCAAACTCTGGTTTTAGCAGTTACTGATTTCAAGTTCCTTGACCCTGAAAAGAATTGTGTCAGCATCCCAGACTATACATATTTTTTTCTTCAAACGTCAGTAAATCCATCATTACTCGACTGTGTAGGCGGCAGTGAAGTTTCGCTTTTCCTCCGCCGGAGCTTTACTTTTCACTTTTCCGCCGGCGGAGGTAAAAGTGTTGTCATATCAACATAGATACAATACAAACAAACATCAAAATAAGCGTCAACAACTCAAGAGTTATTAAACTAAAATTTGTATTTATCACTCAATTTGTGACTGCATTTCTAAAAATCACTAATTTAGGAACAAATTGGTTATTATTTAATCGAACTTACTCAATAACTGCTTATCAATACGGAATTAAAACGCAATCGAAAACGCAATTTTAAAAAAATAATTATTGTTGACAGTGTCCACTGACAGCTTTATATGACATTATTATAGCAACAAACTGAGCCTATTCACCGACACCGCACCGGTCTAAGCCGCCTTGCGAACCAACTTATCTTTAATAATAATTATTATTACTATTAAAAAGCGACGTTTTTGCATTAATTTGTCGACATTTGAAGAAAAAACAGCATATTTTATTTGGAGGAAAAGTTACTTTTCATGGCTTGCTCTCTATTACCAGCCTCACTCCGTTCGGCTGTTAAACACGAGCGCGCCATGAAAAGTATTACTTTTCCTCCATATAAAATAATATACTATTTTCTAAACGAATTCTCAATCAATCTTTTTGGAGAGCTTTGTATTTCGAGTCAAATCATCTACACAATCCCCCTCACATTTGTTTTTATTTTATTATAATAGATAGTTAGTAGTATTCTGGCGTAAATAGTACATAATGTAATGGCAGCGAATATTAACTATGACAAGAAGGTCCACTTAATGGCAAGAGAGCGCTACAAAGGAATCGTCTTCGTTGCCTGGTAACGTTCGGCGAACTTCGCCGCACACAGGTCGACTTTAAATAAAAGCTGGCCATAAACTATATTTTCGTTTGCGTTATATCTAATCAAATTTATGACGAAATTATTTATAGCACTCTAATACTCTATTTGGCTTTGTAAAAACACAATTGATATCTTCTGAATTGTTTGCAGCGCCCTGTCAAACTTATTTCAAAAATCTGTTAACGTTTTTAATTAGTTATTATTGATAACAATACTCAAGGTATGTAATAACTAATATTGAAGAGATTTTGATTTTGTGTTAATGATTTTACCATATTTCCGAATACTAATATTCTGACAAAAGACATCAAGAAGAAAATGTTGCTCGAATTTGCCCCATCTTTTAATATTCAATTAAATTTTGGCGTTTTGGGTGATTTTAAAATTGGTTAAAGGTTTTGCACAATATTTTTACTGTATATTTCATTCCTATTTTGTAATACAAAACAACTAAAAAATAGCGATATTATCTTATATCGAATATTGACTCAACTATAGAATTGAGGCGTGAAAATTAATCTGACAAAAGAAAAGGATGAGCTGTCTATGGCCGCCGCGTCAAAGGTCGCCTGATTGTTTTATTTGTATGATGGCCTGCCGATATTCTGCTAGTGTTCGCGCGGGGAAAGAGACACACTGTTGACATGCCGCCGCGGAGAGTGATACTTTTTATCATATAGTTTTGCCCAAATACATAATAAAAAGATAAAGACTGATGTACTATACTGCTAACGTGCGAACACTCCGTCGAGGTTATGTGTTGTGTTATACCTAATTGTGCAACAACTGAAGCCAGATTATCAGAAAATGGCGAGTCGAAATGATCCCTTATTGGCTAAGTTTGTAACGTGAGCAGTTTTCCCTGCTGCTGTCTTGTTTGAGCATTTACGTTTCTCTGTTTTTTTTGCTTCATATGTTGTACTGAAAGTATTTTCAAATGTCATTTAAATCACCCTTAACGCAACGCATTATTAAATTGGAATTTTAAAAGCTATATCTGTTGTAAATTTATCGGTACGGTTGGGCAAGAAATTGGATAATCGATTAAACGCTTAATATTTTAGCAAATAACTGAATAATCGAAATAATCGATTATCGATATTTTCTGAAATATTGATCGATAAGTCGATTAGTCGGTAATATCTTAAAAGTGAATCGAATAATCGATTATTGTCGCCCACCCCTAATCCCATAATATCGTAGTGAGTGAAACTGAAGCTGAAATTTAGGTAGAATCATTATTGCTGATGCAAGACTGATGTTATTATAAAAAGAGGTAATAAATAATTTGGCTGAATCAGCAGAAAAAAAAAATTATAATTTAGTTTTAATTTGGAAATATGACTTTGATATTACCTTGGGATAGTATATAATCAAGTGTTTTTGAACAACAGCTGCACTGATGCTTCTATATTTTTTACTAGTTTCGACCCTATTAGATTAATTTTTAAAAATAGCGATAACTCTGAAATACATGTATGGCAAAATTGCAGGCCCTCATCAACGCGTTTCTGTCGTCCGCTTAACATTCATTTTGCTCGTAAGACTCCTGAATTAACCGTTGCAAAATCAAAATTTGGATCATCGAATTATTAATTTAAAACCGATCTTTATACATGATTTTTATCGTCAGTGATAATTGATACTCCCTATATATAAATATAGATGATGAGCAAAACATTCAACAATTTTTTGTCTAAAACACGATATATTAAACGTGTAATACTTAATTACTTTTATGTCTTATTTCTGGTAAACCTTATTATGGCCAGCTTTCCTAGAAATTCGAGCAGTGTGCGCCGGGTCCAAAGGTCACATGCCAGTATCATGCTAGTTTTCGCGCGGGGAAGGAGACATACCGTTGACGTGCCGATGCCGCCGCGTAGAGTGAATCTTCTTATCGTAGTTGTTATTCGCTGGTAATGGTAATGTCATTTTTACCTTTTAGTCGGAGAACGAGCAGTCTCTAAGATGCACCCTCTATAAGACTCGCGAACAACCACCTATGAAAAATCGATTTTTATGTAAATCGACCTGGCGCATCCAATTTTGGAGTTCGCCAGGCAATCCAAAATTGCGAAACTGGTCAAAATCGGCAATTTCTGAAAATTCTCAAATTTTATGTGATATTTTTAATTTTTGCATATCACCCTATATCTCCCTTACTTTAGGTCCGATTAAATTAAAATTTTTAGGAGAGCCAATTTGGACATTTATTATCATGAGTGACTTAAGACAAACGCAAAAATATGTACGTGTCACCTGTTTTATTTTTTTTTAAGTTGGTGGCACGAAATTTCTTAAAAATCTCCATCGAGAAAACTTTTTTGTTTTTAGAGATAGATGTATATAGTAAGCGACAAAGTTATAGCCAAAGAACCGAAGAAACTTTTTTATTTCGGTGATATTTTTGATAACTAATTTAGTTTTCTAGAAAACGGTACTGCAATATAACACTTCGACCGCCGCGCCGCGTCGCTGCAGTGTGCTTGTACTGCCGCTTTATTTCTAACCTATCCGCTGCGCCGGCCGCGGCGCCGTGCCCCGCCTGCGCCGGTGTTTGTGGGAATAAAATAATTCTCTAGTTAAAATAATGGGTAGTTGTGATTGAAAAACGGGATGTTTAACGGCATTTGGACTGATATGGCCTTAGAAATATACAACAAAGACGCTAAAAACGAACTATTTCAGGGAATTTCTATGGAAGAAGATACGATTCAAAAATATTTAAATGCACTGCCATTTATGTCTTCAATTTCGGATCAATTAGAGAATATGGTCGAACAAAGGAAACCCGAGTCTGAAGAAAAACATGATGATTCAAGAAGCACGATATTTTCTTTAAGAATACACGTTAACAAATTAGAAATTAAGAAAATAATAAAATAAAAAGTTAACCCCTTCCAACAGGATAGCACAACATTACTGAATATTTTTTCTGGTTATACAAGAGAGTCAAGAGCGGAAGAATTAGGCCTGGCTGCTTTATTGAAGGCTCACGAAAAAACTATGAGGAAATTGGCGCCTTAAAGCTTAACTTTTTCACCGAGAAAGAAAAAGTGAAAGATAGAAAGCTAGTAGATAAATTATATGAAAGTGAAGCAAAAATTTTGCGAAATTTGCATTTTACGAGAGAGCTGGATGAAGAAACGAAAATTAGGGTATTTTCTCATGAATGGACTGAATTGTTTTTGCTTCGAAGTTAATTCGGAAGGAAATTTTGTAATGAGGAAAGGCAGTAAAGCGGAGTTTTACAACGCTGTTTTAAAGGAAATAACTGATATGTCAACTGAACTAACGATGACGTGTTTCCCAGCAAAGTTCAATGATTTCAAAATTAAAATTGCACCTTTAATGATTTGTTTTTAAAGTATTTCAATTTGATTTTAAATTTAAAACCTACAAATTCACATTGTATTGTGTGCGTTGGAGATCGTTACGATTTTGAAAACAGCATAAAAGTGTCAGAAAGAAATAGAAGAGCAAAGAGCAATCCACCTCCAGTATAAATTATGAAGTTCAAGACGAGTTTAAGATTCCGGATTGGGAAAAAATTATTGCACATTCTAGGAATAAGAAAAGTCTGCTGGCATATTTTGTTAAGAAATTCATAAATAATAATCATCACACTTTACTAGAAATTATAAAGGTATTAGTTATTAGCTGGCATGCCAGAAGAAAACAGCAAAACCATTATGTGCTCTAAATTTGATACTAATGTGGCCACGGATTTAGAATTTACAGAACATGAGGAAGCTGATTTTAGAATATTTTCTATTATTGACCATTTTAAAAACAGGTATAAACGATTTTTAGTCCATGCTACAGATACAGACATTTTTGTAATATCAATGTACTACTCCTCTTATTATATTGACATAGAAATATGTATCCAAAATAATAAGTTTGTACCATGCCATGTGATAATTCAATCACTAGCCAACACCTATCAGAACTATCAGAAGGATGCTAAAAACTTAGCTGGGATTTTATTAGCAGTATATTGCCTAAGGAGCAAAAGAAAAGCTTTAAAAATTGCAGTTTCTAATGAAGCATGTTTAGACCTCATTCACTTTGGATCTTCAAGTTATAATGGGTACGAAATATAAGAACCTGGTAGAGAATTTCTAAAAATTTGTGCGGCCGTCTAAATTTTATGGGAAATATGAACGAATTACGAGCGCATATATTTCCAAATTGTAAAACTGACATTAGGTGAGTAACATTAATTTCTATGTTTTTGTCTCTGTCATTTTATTTTTTAAAAGTACCTAATAATGTTAAATTTGAAACCGCTCAGTGATAAACTATAATCGTTGGTATTTCATTTTAGAGATCTGCCTCCAACAGAAGATGCATTTTCATTGCATGTGAAAAGGGCGTTTTTGCAATGCGCAATCTATAAAAGGGCTAGTAAAATTCAATCTGAAATTCCAAAACCGCAGATTTTGGCTACTATATGTAAAACAATGCTCTTGTACCAATGATGACGCTAAAAGGAGCAAAGCCGAGCTTTTTAGAAATTACAGCCAACTGCAGGTGCATTTTATTTACTTGCACAAATAAATGTAAATGTCTTAAAGCGAGTGTGCCTTGCAACATTAGTTGTTTATGCCAAGCGAAATGTGAAGCTCAATAGTAGCAGATAAGTAAAATGTAAACTACCATCACTCATTTTTACAAATGTGTTATCTATTTCTTAACTATTGTTGCTCTACTATACGAGTCGAAGTTAAATGTAGAAATAAAATGAATATGTTGAAAAACACTGGGCATAAATAACAAAATGAAGGATATTTTAAATCTAATCTATTTAAATCACAAAAATCTAAATCGCCCTTATCAAAATTTAAAACCTTATTTTTTATATTTTTCTCCTTTTTTAAAATTTAAATTTACTGAATAAACTTCGAAATAAACCTTACGATTATTAAATAGGTTATTATTAATACAGTACAAATCTTGGCGCTCTCAAGCTACGCATGGCGTTATTGCCTGTGCAGTGCGTGACCGGCCGCGGTCGGAATCGTCTTTCCAATATTGTGGCACTGTTATGTAAAAAACCAAACCACTTATCAAAAGAATCACCGAATTAAAAAAGTTTCATCGGTTCTTTGGCTACAACTTTGTCGCTTACTATATACATCTATCTCTAAAAATAAAAAAGTTTTCTCGATCTAGTATTTGTTGCTGCATTTTTAACAATTTTCGTGGCACCAACAACAAAAAAAATAAAGCTAGTGTCACGTAATCTTTTTTTGGCATTTGTGTCTCGTCAGTCATGATAACAAATGTTCAAATTGGCTTTTTTCAAAATTTCAATTTAATCGGACTAAGAGTAAGGGAGATATAGGGTGATAAGCAAAAATAAAAAAATTTACGTAAAATTTGATATTTTTTGGAAATTGCCGATTTTCACCAGTTTCGCAATTCCGGATTGTCTGGCGAACTCAAAAATCGGATCCGTCAGGTCGATTTACATAAAAATAGAATTTTTTAGGTGGTTGTTCGCGAGTGTTATAGAGGGTCCTTAAAATGCATCGTACGGATCCCTTGTTCTCAGACTATTACATCTGAGCTATCTTTAGTATTTCCAGGAAAATCTTACGTTAAATGGCAACATATCTTAGCATGCTGCTTCACAAAACCTTCATAGATAATATATATACAAACGGTGATTTAAAAGCGAATCGAAACACATATTATGACCTACTACGACAAATAATTAAAATTTGTCACACATTAGCACCGATAAACAAAGTGAATCATCAAGGTTTTATTCATCAGTTTAATATTGTATTCTACTCACCATAGTAGGTATCGATCGGTATTTTAAGTCTCGACTGATTAAAATTTTGTTTCAATTGAGATGAATTGTTGCGGTGCTCTCTTTTGGGCGCTGATTTTATGTACCGTTGCTTTTCCTATAGCTGGATTATGTGCTATAGTGTACATAGTTCTATATGCTCTGAGCGGATGCTGTCCGGGATGCGAAGTAAGTAGTTGTTTAATAGTTATTTTTTTATTTATACTATAAGCAATGTAACTAACACTTACCAGTCGAGGGCAACTTTGCGCGCGAGCGATAGCGAGGCCTAGCATAAAAGTTCAAAACTTGTTAATTAATATAATTACATCCGATATAGTATATAAAAATTTTCCACTCCTAATTTCGAAATGTATGAAAACAGTTTTATTTTTTACATTTCGCTGTATTATCTAACTGCTGGACAAGTAATTTTTCACCTATTTTTGAACGTGTATATTTTAAAAAATAAAAGTGAGCAGAACAACGGTTTTCACAGGTGTATAGATTAATTTTTTTGGGAAAAAATATAGAGTGCTCAAATATTTAAATTTCTTAAGGAATTTCATATACAGAGTGTTAAAAAATGCGATGCATTCTGTCAACATTTCAAGGATGAATAATTTCAATATGTGTGTTTTTAAAATTTATTATTCCACATTATTTCACTTATTGGGCTTTTTCTTAAAAAGTACCTTCCCAATTTTTGTATGTCTCCTATTTTAGGAATTATTAATATTTTAATGGAGAAATGCTTTTTTGACAATTTTTTTATTAGGTTTGGTTTAGTTTAGATTTTTGACGGAAATTCAATTTTAAATGGCGCTCAGCACGCCCATGAATTTCTCTATCTACAGGGTATCTTATTCAGATGGTGCCACTATTGCTAGCTCCAAGTAAGAGCTATGAGGTCGATTTCTCTCTCTACAGGGTATCTTATTCAGATGGTGCCACTATTGTTATCTCCAAAACGGTAAGAGCTATGAGGTCGGTTAAATTAGAGAATTGCCTTTTTTGATGCCCATTCAAAATCCGGTTAGATTGTTGTGAAATTCCTGTTAATTTCTGAGATTTATGAAAAACGCCTAAAAATATTTCATGGATTACTTCAAAAACTTTTTCTCTTGGTCGACGATAATACGAGACCACTCAGACCACACAGGGTTCGAATTGTTCATGAGTTTTTGAAGGCAAATAATGTTAATGCACTGAATTTACTTCCAAAATCTCCAGATTTGAACATTATAGATCATCATGTATGATCTCGCTTAAAATTATTGTTGCGTTCAAGAGAAAATACTCTGGTAGAACTTGCTGTGGCTATAAGAGTGGAATAGGAAAATATATATTCGGAGTACACAGTATGCCACGGCGATGTCAAAAGTTCCGTAATATTCGAGGTATTGACAATATTGTTTAGAATGTCTATACATTGTTGCTAAACTAAACTATACCTAATAAAAAAAATTCTCAAAAAAGCATTAAAGAATTAATAACTCCTAAATAGGACATATCAAAAATTTTAGAAATTACTTTAAAAAAAAAGAACCAATAAGCAAAATAATTTAAAATCCTAATTTAAAAAAATAATAATATACTGAAATTACTCATCCTTGAAATTTTGAAAAAATACCTAGCGTTCTTTAACACCCTGTATACGAAAGTCCTTAAGAAATTAAAATATTTGAGCACTCTATATTTTCCACAAAGAACGGATCTATACACTAGTGAAAACTGCCTGTTCTGATCACTTTTATTAGTCAAAAT
>JAEQML010079039.1:0-12163 GCA_016904865.1 Pissodes strobi | reverse complement strand
TAGAACTTTTCTTTGTTAATTTGCATACCTAGGGTCGGTCTGTTTCAGGGTGTCTTGGAAAATCTGGGAAATCTTGCGGGTTCAGATAGAACACGAAAAAATAACATGACAAGTTTCTATATTTTTTTTCCTACCGGCCATCCCTACGGAGATATGGGCTCCCAAAGGACGCCGCTGGTTTTAGGTTTTTCTTGAATAACTTTTAAAGTACTTGATGTAGGTAAGTTAATAAAAATTTAATATGATAACACTAGTAGAGACCTCTTAAAATAGGGCCCTTAAAAGATATTTAGCTTTTTTAATTTACCAGGGCGGACTCAGGTTTACAGCTTAATGCGTATATTCTTAACACCCTGTACGATAACGACCAAAAAAATATTTGTGGGTAGCATGAACCTTAAGCTATAGAAAAAGTATTCTTGTTCAATATCGATAAAACCGTTTTCGAGTAAAAAAATGATAAAGAAATTAATGTTTTATTTTTTATTAAGAAAATCGACTGATTTCTTCGGATTTCTTATTTTTTTTTTGATAACAACTCAAAAACGGTTTATTTTATCGCTCTTGAACGGGAATACTTTTTTATAGCTTAAAGTTCAAGCTATCCAAACATTTTTTTGGGTCTTTATCATACAGGGTGTTAAAAAATAAGCACTAAGCTGTTAAATTTTGTCCGCCCCTGGTAAACCAAAGAAGCTAAATATGTTGCAACTATTTTAAGGAGTTCTTACTAGTGACCTTTATACTAAATTTTTATTAATTTATGTCAAGTACTTTGGAGGTTATTCAAGAAAAAACGATTTCTAGCGGCGTCCTGTAGGGGCCCATATCTCCGTAGGGAGGGGAAAGATATAGGAAGTTGTCACGTGATTTCTTCGTGTTCTATTTGAACCCGGGAGATTTCTCACATTTTCCCGGACACCTTGTGTATTCCGTTCACATATTAAAGTCCTCCCCAGTGTGCCATGAAAAAAAATGTGTTGGCCAACCTGAAATCGCCAAATTATATACTTTTTACAATGCGCGTAAATAACTTAGTACCCATAATAAATTATTTGTACACATCTAACCAATGAAAATGTAATAGTACAGGTAATAGTTGTTAGGTTCGAATTTACCTTAACTTTAATATGACGTTGTTTGGCAACGATGTCTATAATTATTGTTGAACAAAAATAAACTTTATTTCCAAATCTTTGACAATAATGAATAAAATAAAGCATTTGCTTTTGCTCTTTACCTACCCCTGTTGGATGTTCGTAATTTGTATGTTTATTTCAAAAAAAAATTAAGCAAAAGCATTTGCCTAAATTTTATGCATATCACCCATGGTCTAAAATCTCAATATTAATTATTTTAGGTATACGTAAATGAAAACTGCTTTTCGCCTACTCCTGCACGCTTGCTACTCAAGTCGCTACTGCGTGACAACACGACACGACCAACAAATATTTTCCTATTATAGTAGAATTACCTTTGACGCCGCGCCGGGCAAATTTCAACCGCACAAATTTGGCAACGTGGCCGGGCACGCGGTCGCTTTTACGGCCAGACTCGCTCGATGGAAGCAGGCTCGAAAAGTCTGCTTCCATAGGAGATACAAATTTTTAACATGGGATGAGTTTTCTATTGTGTACTATAATATTATTTGGTATTACTCATTTTCTTGGCAATCGTATGTTATATTATGTCAAATTAACGTTCATTATCAGATTCAGTGAATGGTGTTTGCTTGAACATGGGCTAAAACTCACCTTAAATATCGGTGTCATTACAAATTTTGTTAACTTATACTGTAATATCTCTTATTTGTATTAAGTAATATTATCACGCAGGATTTTGTTTCGAAGATCAAAGGAATTTTTGAAATGTTTATCGACATGTCAAAGTACCATTTAATATTATAAATTTGTTCATTTAAATTGCCGTTTCATTTGTTTCACTATTAATAAACTATCATACTTAATAAAAAATGTAAAAATCGTATTTTTCTAAAAAAATATGTTTGTGTTAATTTGATACATAAATATTAATAATAAAACTCGATGATTTGAGCGGGTCAAAAAGTCAGCTTAATATTGTTCGACGTGATAACTTGGCAGCACCGACCTAGACGACTGGTTCACCCGCTCGCGAAAGCCGGTGAACATTTTTGGCCCCGCGTAAAAAGCATTGGAAGAGGTATCTGTTGCGTAGGTATATAGATCTGTGCTTAGAGTTATATTAGTTTGGGTTTGTACTAAATTTGTCTTCAATTTCGAAGAAATTAATATTTTTGTAGTATAAGCTACATTACACAAAACTTGTTATTAAATGCATTGTTTATTGTTTTATTATCATTTGAACTTTCACACATTCTTAAGAACCTGTCGTGAAGCATCTATAATCTAAATATTATTTCTAAATATATTAAAATTAGAGTGTCGAAAGAAATTATAAAATAATTAAATTGTAAACGACTTATTAGTAGAAAATGACTCCATGCGACAATAAAATTTAACGAAATCCACGTCCCCTCGTATAGGACGTGATCCAACGACGGCAAAGTCAGGCAAGCAGGTGCCTGCCGGTGCTCTTTGATCTCAATACTTCAAGGGATTTGAACTCACTGACGTTACTGTTCCTTGCTTATACTGTGCTGAAAGTAACCGAAAATTGATTGAATAAGTAATCACAAGTAACTAAAATCACCAAAACGGGCTAAAACGTATCGGAATAGAATTAGAATATTGAAGTACTTTAAAACTAATTCAAATTAACCTTATTTTGGTGACTGACCAAAAATAACCAGAAGCACTTAAATCGTAATAACGTATCGGAACCGATTCAAATGACTTAAATTAATTAAAACTAACTAAAATTAGTCGAAAGTTGAGTGAACGACTAACCAAAACTAATCAATAGTAAACCAAAATGGGCTAAAACATATCGGAACAGATTAAAAATATTAAGGTAATCTGAAACGAATTTCAATTAACCGAATTTGGCCAACTAACTAAAATTGACCAAAAACATGAAAATTGGTTATAACGTATCGAAACCGGTTCAAATTACTAAAATAATTTAAACGTAACTAAAGCTAACCGAAAGCTGATTGAATGACTAACTAAAACTAATCAAAAGTAACCAAAAGCGCCAAAACCAGCTAAAACGGTTGCAAAAATCAAAGTAAGTTAAAACTAATCAAAACGAACCGAATTTTTGCGACTAACTAAAACTAACCAAAAACATAAAATTTGATTATAACGTATCGGAGTCTGTTCAAATAACTAAAATAAATTGGAACCAACTGAAACTAACGGAAGGTTGATTGAACGACAAACCAAAAGTAACTAATAAGAACCAAAAGCACCAAAACGGGTTAAAACGAATCGGAACAGGGTCAAAAAATTACAGTAACGTTATGGCTAATTATATATTCATCGATTTTCCTTTCTAAAAGTGAAGGGTAATTTTCTAGGCCTTCATATCTGCACCTTTTCTTATTTATTTTTGTTTTAATTATGATAATGTTTAATATTATTCTTAAAAATGCATTTCTTTAGTTATATAACACTCGTGTTTGTATTTTACTTTTTTAAACTCTGCTTTTAGAAACTATTTGATTTCCAACACAAATCACATTTTTGCGTTTTCATTATCATTTTCAATGTCTCCCGGTTGCACCTATGCGAAGGACTGTGAATTTTTAATATTATTATACCTTTTAGACATAGAACTATCTCTCAAAACGCTCCATGGTGAGAGTTACAAATTTGTGTTGTTTGGATTTTGATATTGATTTTTTTTTAGTTCCTCTCAAGCATCAGTTAAAACTAGGCTTAAGATCGCTCTCATATAATAGCAGCCTACTACATTTATCAAATATTTGTATAACCGAAATTAACTCAAACTAATTATTAGATCGTTTTCTCGTTAATTTAATTTTTTGGATGGAGTATAGTTATATTCCGACTTAGCTCTAAGCAACACTGTATACAGGGTGCTACAAATTCGAGTGCATGCATAGGGATCTCGGGAACCGTAAGAGATACGAAGTCGGTTAAATTAAGGCAAAGTTGCGCAATTTGATGTCCAACCAGATGCAGGTTTGAAATTTAAAAAATTCCGAATAGTTCCGGAGATATTCGTAAAAAAACCGAAAAGCAGCTATTTTATTTTTATTTTTTCCTGACTTTATATGAAGAGATAAAATAAAATAAATTTAACATTATCATTGCCACTTTTTCCCCTTTATAAAATGGCAGTATCAAATTTTAAATCTGACGTTTCGTGTCCGGGCCCCCATCATCAACTTATTTTTTTTAAATACGGACCTGGATTTTTTATTTAATTTTTTAGAAGCCTTTGGTCTGCCAAAACCAACGATGTATCACACTTATTAATATAACAACAAATCTAGATTTTCTCCATAAGAGATAATGTGTTAGACAGAGACGGGACGATCTTTTCTGACAAGATTTCACTTATGAGAATATTTGTTACCGCTATCTCCCAAAATCAACGATGTATCACACTTGTCCAATAGCGGTAACAAAAATATTCTCATAAGTGAAATCGGGTCAGAAAAGATCGCCCCGTCTCTCTCTAACACATTATCTCTTATGGAAAAAATGTAGATTTGTTGATACATATATTGATAAGTGTGATACATCGTTGGTTTTGGGAGACCAATGGCTTCTAAAAAATGAAATAAAAAATCCAGGTCCGTATTTAAAAAAATGAAGTTGATGATGGGGCCCCGGACACGAAACGTCAGATTTCAAATTTGACACTGCCATTTTATAAAGGGGAAAAAGTGGCAATGATAATGTTAAAATTTATTTTATATTATCTCTTCAAATAAAGTCAGGAAAAAATAAAAATAAAATAGCTGCTTTTCGTTTTTTTACGAATATCTCCGGAACTATTCGGAATTTTTCAAATTTGAAAACTGCATCTTGTTGGGCATCAAATTGCGCAACTTTGCCTTAATTTAACCGACTTCGTATCTCTTACGGTTCCCGAGATCCCCATGCATGCACTCGAATTTGTAGCACCCTGTATAAGTGGATTGATACTATTGTGGGACTTTTTTCCTGTGTGTATCCCAAATAAAACAAATAAATGCATAAATAAATAAGCTTTAATTACCTAGATCCTAGATTTAGAACATAATTTAAAAGCTATATATTAAAGCTCATTTTGTAAAATATTACTGACATTCTAAATCATGGCCCTTTTCAGTGAAACGGCAGGCAGCCCTGGCTACATCTGAATGATTCGATTCGCGTGGTATATTTTAACCAAAAACTAACGATTTACATTAGTCTGAAGGGGAAGAATCGTTATACTAAAATGTTCAATAATTTTTTTTATTGACCAGTCTTTATAACTCTCACGTAAACATTACTCCCAATGCCATATCTGGGCAACCTCGATAAAAACCTACTACAATAAGTAAGTGTCTGCATGAGATACCGTAAACAGGAAAAGTTTTTTATGCTCACTGGAAAAAAATCGATATGAAAATGCAAAATCCTAATAAAAAATGTATGACTGATTACGTCACAGAGAATCCTTTCGATCGATTTCCCTCTCCATTTTGTCTGGTAAATTAGTGTTCAGGAGTCATGAGAATAGTCCTAACGATTGGCGAAATAATAAATCAATGTTCACAACGTAAAAACATTTGCCTTAAATTTTATTTATGTATTAACGTAAACATATGTTGATAAAGGGACGTACTTCTTGATTTCTTTTGAATAACTGGCATCATAAATTTCCTGCTCGAAAGATCAATTATACTAAAAGCTCTAGCGTGACTATGCCAAATCAGAGATACGGAAGAAACCCAAATAAAATGAAACGGTTTGAAATGATTGATGAAGCCTGTAATTTAAAATTGCATTACCTACTGTTTTTGAATATAATTTTTGTTTTTGTCAAGTTTACTGGGTGGAGTGCGCATGAAATGGACTTAAAATTTTTTCCATAATTAAAAACAATTAAGTCGTGACAAGGATATGCCGTCCCTTACACAGAGTGATCCATTAAATGGAAATATTTCTACTATCTTTCAAATTAGAAAAATATTCCGAACCAAAGTTGGTTGATTTAATCTGCTATTACAAGTGTTTTGGTTTTAACGAATACATCGTGCTTCGAAATCAAGGCACATACCAGCTTTGTTTTTTAATGTAGTATACCAATTTTTTTAACGATTTTCACTTTAACACAGCAACTTACAGGTTTATTTAAACGAATTAATAATAAAATAGGGCACAAAGCCTTCAAGTTATAAAATATATGCTGCCATTCGGCCCAAAAGTTTAATATCAACTCTCTCGCTCATTATAATAAGCAACTCTTTCTACTAGCGTCTTCAAACAGCGATGTGTTTTGACCTTTTCTGCCCGATTCTGATACACAGATACTGTGCTTGTGATACGACGGCCCGAGCTCGATTCCCGTCGGTGCCAAGCCATGTTTTTTACTTTTTTTTTTAAAGTTATGTTTGTTTCTTTATTTAAATTTGGGTTAGTTTTGTTTGGTTGCGCCCCGGAGCGAGCGAATCGAGCGGAGGGCCATGCGTCTTTTAATTTTTCGCTCTCCCTTGATATAGGTCCTTTAAAAAACCCACTAAAATGTTTCATGCAAGTTTGATAATACTACCAATAATAAATTACAGCACCTGTCACATCAAATTTATAGCAAATAATGTATATAAAATTTAATTAATAGACCGCTGTTTGAAGACGCTAGTCTCTTCCTTAAACCTAATTTTTGCCCTCGGAGGGCTTTTTTAAATCAAACCTTCCTTCTTAACGCAATCAATCTAAATTATTTTAAGCAACACATATGAAAACGCGGTATTGTCACTGTGACTTTTACATCTTACATTTTAATTATAAAGAACTATTTGTTTAAGACATAATATGTCTTATGAGAACACAACAGGTATTGGCACAAGTGCAACAAAATTACCGATAATTTTTGCATGAAACGTGTTTTTTAATAATTGAGAGTTTGTTTTCATATTTGCTCTACTTCGCAGAAGGAGGGCATTTTCGTAAAATATGAAAACAAATGAATGCAATTTGTAATAAAAAGACCCTGAAGTCAAAAATTATCTGGTTCATTTTGATGCACAAAAAATTTAATTTATTTGAATATTTCTCGAATCAGAGAAACAACAGCTAAGTAAATATCAAAATAAATATTTTATTTAATGGGAACGACTAAGAAAACAAAATTTAAATAATGAAAAAGTATACAATTATTGTAATTAACGATATTTTGCTTTGACGTCGTGGATGGACATGGTGGTTGGTGCGTTTAACGAGTGAGTGTATTTGAGCTGTAGGACATGATATATCTCTTGAAGTTCTAAGAAACTAACAAGTGTTAAGAAAAAAAGAAAATAAAGTATATATTAAATGGCTTGGATTGGATAAATCGCGCAACTGCATATGATCTGATATGGTCTTTATCCATTTGAATGTAAGGCGTCAATAAGTTGGCATTTGAGTGTACATTTATTTAAACGAGTGCTTGTTCTTCAACACCCTTTTTCGTCAATTTGGAGAGAGCTGTTTCGCGTATATTATGGTTTTCCAATTTTATGTTTTTATTGGTTAGGCCTGATTTTTCCGCCTGAGTAGAGGGTCATTTATGTGCATTGTCTTTCATCCAACTGGGAGGGTTTAGTACTATTTTCCCGAATTCGAGGAAGAACTGAGTGTAAGGAAAAGTCGTTCACAGTTTACATCTTGCCTTTTCTGCATACATTTCTTGTATAGTCAAATCGAACATAACTTCGGGATGAAATTATTTCTAACTAACCATTTCGATTACGCATACGGCTGATCTCTGCTTTGTGTAGTCTTGCTAAAAATTGGATTATACTCTATTCTGACACTCTTCTGACCCGCGTGATACATTTCTTCTCTGAAAAAGGTGGTTAAACATTTTGAGCCTTCTCCTCCACGCCGAACTAGTTCTTACCAAAAAACGAAAAACATTTTGTCTTGTAACCCTTCAACAGTATCTACTTCACAGTTCTGTACCATTTTTGAGAACTTGTCGTGTTTCAAAAAAACTGAACTTTCATTTCTTTCTTCGGGATATTGCTGCAAGTGGCTTACGTTTCGCATTTTCGCGTTGCGGGATGATTTAAACTGAATATCAATAAACGGATTGAAAATAGTGTTATATCTTTTGTGATATAGGTTCATTAATATTTTTGCAGTGACATTTTATATGGTTTTAACAGTATGCTCTTTATAGTCTTCACCATTCTGATTTTACATATTGTATGCCCAATCTTTAAGAATGTCTGCCGGTTCGGATATTTCAGTATTCTCTGTTCGAATATACGATTTTTCTTTGGAAAAACAAATGAACTGCCGTCATACATATTCTTGATTCGATGCCGTATTTTTTGGGGTGGCTTCCACAATTCTCTGCTCGATTTCACCTAATGATTTAGCTCCAAAACGAGACATTGAGTTTTTCATAAACTGGACATTAATTGCCAGAAGCTGACATGTTTTGACGTCATGGAAACAATAGAAACCTGCAGTGCTATATTCGATTTCTACGATACAATCTTCGTTTTCTACAATGCAATTACCTCTATAATTATTCGATAACTGCGTTCCTCTTATGGAATTTTTTATACATAAGGGAAATATTCTGTATAATTGCTTACCTATTTAGATAACTGCTGCTACCTGGAGACAAAGGTTTATATTTAAAATGTCATGGCATTGATGTTTGAACTTTGATTTCCTGATTCATCTTTGCTTTACTGTAATATTTTACAAAATACCCATAATATGTAGTTTTTAAATTTTGTTTACTTAATTTAAAAATAAGATACTAGGTAATTAAACTTATAATCAACCATAAACAAGAAAATAAATAAATCGTATAATTTCTAACCTAAATCGAATGCTCTGCAGGGGACAATACCATAGTCCCATTTATCGTAAATTCTTTTTTATTACGCATGCATCATAATCAACGATTATCGCACGCTGCAGGTTAAAGGTTTCTATAGAAACATTTGATCATGTCAAATGTGACAGATTAATATATTCGTCAATATATCCCTTAAGTTTAATATTTAAAACATTTTTGAGATTATGATGCATTCGTAATAAAAAATAGCGTATGATATACGTGTATAAGAGGCCTTTAAAGCCCTTGCGACTTACAAAGCACTCCGCTGCGCGTCGTGTTTTGAAATATGTCGCGCGTGCTTTAAAGGCCCTCTTATACACTTATATCATAATATACTATTCTAGCATTCCAGTGCATTTATAATTGCTTCTCGTTTTTATTTAAATTTCTTGCTTCGTCTTCTATGAATTTCGCCAATATTGTTACTTATTTCTCCAGTATTTTTCAAATAGTTCCAAAGGAAGGTATCCATGGGTATTATATCGCGGGCCAGTTGATTGCCCCATATAAACCCATCCACACTTGATAATTATTATAAAGAAATTTAATTTATATAAAATTTCAAATCATTAAAAAATGTGGTATATTACGTTTAAAAAACAAAATTGCTTTTTTGGAATACCATGTATATATTCTTACGTTTTTCCCGTGGGTTCTTAACGAAATCACTTACTATTTTACAATAATAATCTCTTTATTCTTTATCGCCCTGTACAATTAAACACACTAAACTACTCTTATAACTTTGCAACTACTAGATCTTTACAATTCAGAACTCAATGATTAACTAACTCTAACTCTTGTTCTTTCCGCTATTTATATACAATCTGAAATCTATCGGAGTAAGCGAGGCCTCTCTATATTATTCTCGACCGGGCATCGGGAGAATTCCACAGTTTCTGAATCTTCGCGGCCGGCGATGACTCATACGTAGACGCGACAAAGCTAGTTCTATAGGGTAGCACAAAAACATTCGGATGCTTGCTAGCCGTGACAATATTAAAACAAAAGCATATGTAAAAGCAGATGAAATCAAACAACTTTTGATCGGAATATTGTATTCTAATTTCAAAAATAATAAGTATTCCCATTTAAAGAGTTATCTGGATGACCCTGTACTGGGTGTCACATTTTCGATGATATTACGGGGTATTTCACTTACGAGTAAAGATAGAGAGCTCGGTTTCCGCAATACTATGCTACTTTTTTGTGAAAAGAACAATTATATAAACAAAATTTTCGTAACCCGGCGCCTCGTTTCTAAGATACAGGGCGAAATGAAAAATATTGTATTTTGGGACCCCCTCGTATCTCTGTGACCCTTTAACATATCGCAAAGCTGAAAACTTGCTATTATATATTTTTATATGTAGAATTCAGTGGCGTAGTTAGATTTTTGCCGTGAGCTCTTAATTTTTAGCTATAAATCAAACTTCTGTTTTTTTAACGGAACACCCAGTATATTGTTCCTTCGTTTGACTGGAAATTTTATAAGCTTCACAAAAATATATAGCACATGATACGCATTTTAAACGATAAACCTAAAATTCAAAATTTCAATAAATAATATCTATACAGGGTTTCCCAAATCTGGCGTACCACCCATTAAGTGCTTATGCTTATCTATGTTGGGGTTTGGAACCTTCGGCAAAATGCACTAAAACGGAGATTTATCCACAGTACCGAAACAGAATTATTGCACTCGACGCGCTCTTCGCTAACCATGTTAGCATCATCAGGAGATGATTAAAACTGTTTTAATCATCTCCTGATGATGCTGACATGATTAGCGAAACGCGAGTCGAGTGCAATAATTCTGTTTCGGTAATGTGGATAAAACTCCGTTTTAGTATACATACATAATATCATAGTGTCGATTATGTAGCATTAGTATTAGTAAGCCTTGACTTACTTATCTTATAATAGAATATTACAAACAATACAAACATAGAAATCTTAAAAGAGCTAAATCTAATTAAGCTATTAACAAATTTAAAACACTAAGGAAGAACAAAACAAAACTTCTAATATTTTACATTAATATTAACATAATGTTAACCTCAATAATCCCTTAATAGATTTTCACATTAAAATAAGTGCTTAAAGTGGTTGTCATTTTCTCGAACGAAATGTAGACATAGGGCAGTTATTCGTTTTAAAGCATTTTTAAAATAATTATGGAATGTCCTTGGAAGTTTTGAAATGCCGAATTGGTGACGTTACCTATAGTTTATTATTGTCCGATGACTGGTACTGTAAACCTTATTCTGCAAATAGCCCCATAGGAAAAAACCTAGAATGGATAGGTCGGACGATCGTGGAGGCCATCTAATTAGTCCATTGGTACTGATCAATTTTTGCGGAAAAAGGTTGAACAATTCGGGCATTCTGGGCGGGCGCACAATCCTGTTGGCAGTGGCGGCTCGTGGTAATTTATTGCTGTGTGCTGCTTTGTAAAGTGTAATTTTAAATTTATCGAATAATTTTTACATTTACATATGTATTGAAGATAAATAAAAGCACTAACATTGATTCTACAGAGAACTTTTTTATTCAAATTTTGGTTATTTATTAATAGAGCAAATACTTAAAATTCTAAACCTAACACATGAAAGAAGACAACATACTGAACATAGTCTTTTGAAGTGGTTAGATACATTTTAAATTATTTGTTTTATATAAAAAATCCATACGCCTATTTTTTTCAATTACAAATTTTTCTATGAGTTTTGTTTAAAACGTAGAATGAATCAGCTCTCTTTCAACCGATAGCATTGTCAAAGCGTTAAATCTCTCTTGTGTTTCGCAGAAAACTTTTAGTTCTCCACAAAGTCGAAAAAAAAACGTACTGCTTCTGCAATGGATATGGATGTTATAGTCATAATTAAAACTAATGTTATTATATATATCTTAAAATTCTTATAAATAATATCAGGAAAAGTACTTGCGACAAATGCTTAAATTAAGTAAACTAGCGGAAACGGCCTGGCTACTAAATTCAACATAAATAACCGCGTTTAAAACTGAACGTGGCAACAAACCTAGCCGTGTGCTTGAAATTGGGCAGCACCACCGGCGATTGAAATAACCGTTGAAAAGACGCGAGCGGGATCAGCGGATACCACCGATCTCCATATATGGATAAGCACAAAGCGATCCAAATCATACTGATTCATGCGCCTTCAGATGTAAACAAAAGAAGGTAATTCTGAGACTG
>JAEQML010079038.1:0-12164 GCA_016904865.1 Pissodes strobi | reverse complement strand
ATGAATAACTTCACTTTTACATATAAATGCAATACTCAAAGGAAATGAGTGCTAATGGAAATAATGCAATGCGCTCTCGTAGCAGCTGCTCTGAAGCTCGGCAACGTCGCAGATTCCAATGAATTTTAATTTCGTAATCATCCGACTCGAAGGACCATTGTTTTGTGTAGTGGAATGATATTGGCTGATTCACTATTTATTGAGTCTGAATAACATATAATTGAAAAACTTTAGAGCAAAAAATTGACGGACCGTTTGCTTCGTTGGTTGTGTCGCGTCTCTTCTCTTCGGGTTTCTCCGCTTGGCTCGACTCGATCGGCGCTGCCATATGGTGGGGAAGAAGACTGGGCCGTATTAAGGAACACTAAACAGTATGGGATACAATGTAAAAATACTATTCAAGGGTCAATACCTACTTATTTAAATTTAGGACGGCCAGTTTAAAGAGGAAAATTTAATTAAGAGTTTAGGGTCACTATTTAATATTTATAGACTTTAATACTAGCGGGATATTAGTAGTGAATTTGTATACAGGGTGGCACTAATTCCAGTCTATGTATGGGGAACTCGAAAACCGTAAGCGATGCAGTGTCAGTCAAATTAGGGCAAAATTGCGCATTTAGATGCCTAACAATATGCCATTTAGAAAGTTATAAAATTCCGAGTATTTCTGGAAAAGGACCGAAATATTGAAAAATAATTTTATTTTCTTTCATGAGCACATTTCGAACGAATTTAAATTTGGATTGCACTTTTGCATTGCCATTTTTCTCACTCTATCCAATGATGATATCCAGTTTGAAATCCAACGTTTCGTCTTGAAGGGGTCATCTTCAACTTTCTTTTTTTAAATACGACTTTTTTTCATCATTTTTCACATGATGTTTGCGTTATTAATATGAATATGTTTTTTTCATCTTTTTTAATTTTTTTTAATTAACTTATTTTGCTTTGGCGTAATTTTATATGTTTAAGTTACTTTATTCTATAAAAATATTTTTTTTTGTTTTCTGTGGTAAGTAAAAAATCAAAACCTTTATTTTAATAAAATAAAAAAATAGTAAGATTAAACAGGTTCAGTTATTTTTTACCCCAAAGCAAAATAAAGAATCAAAAAAAAAATAAAAATAAAATTAAAAAAATAATAAAACACATATTCAATTACTAATATCTCTTTCAGAAGTTTCATTTCAGTTATGTGCTTATAATGGTGAGGCACATAATTTTTTACAAAAAGTAATGTGGTCGATTTCCGATGTTATCAATGACAAACTTTCAAATCTAACCATTTTAATATTGTATCGCATTTTTCGAAAGGTTATGCTCATGCACTGCCGTTCAGTTTCGTAACATAAAATATGGCGTGTTCTATTTAAAATATTATAGAAAAAAAGCAGTTAAATTGAACATTAAGGAAAACATTAATTTTTATTGAAACGATCAAATGGGGTGATGTGACATTAGATATCATTACTATGACAGAGTATTACTAAAAATATTAAAACAGAAAGGCATACAAAAACGCAAATGAAGACATTTTTGGCAATTTAAAAATGTCAAATAACAGTTTTGTATATTTAGTAATACGAAATGAAATGCTATTTCAAAAACATTTTGAATTATTTATTACTACATCCGGAATTTGCAAACATTTTGTAGATTTAACTAATTCCAATATAATATTTGGCACTCCATGCCCCCTTTTTCCAACATTATATGTTATTCAGTTATATTTGAGGCTACGTATAAATTACACATTGAAAAATATTAATAGAAACTTTAAAATCATCAATAAAAATAAGCTAATTATTTGGCGAAATCAAAAAAGTTTATTTTCCTAATGCTGTTATAAGATAATTTAAATATACTTTTTGTAAATTATCACTTTTTTGTTTTAATACGAGCCTGTCTATCAATAGTTTATTTTATCGGAAAATGTCGATACGCCTTAATCCGGTCCTGACTAAGACCCCCGAATGGCGCCGCCAAGGTCAAATTTTCGTACTCTAATATTGCAATACGATTAACGGCGAGTGAGCCTGCCGATTGTTTATTATGCCGTGCTTTTAGTATGTAAATAAACCACCGAAAAGTAAATTCTATATCGAATCTCACTAGCTTCATATTCACTTCCGCAAATTTCACCTTTTTTTGACAGTAGTTGATTTTTCGCCCGAATGTACGTTTTGGTCCATACTCATTGACGCGAAATTTCATCGGCGAATATTTGCTAAAAAGTTCAAATAGTTTTAACTTTTTTGCGAATTTATGCTTTTAGTGGAATAGGTTTTATAGGTTAGGTCCAAGTACCGGATGATGTAAGCAGGTTAGTAATATATTTTTAAGTCTAGAATGGGCTCAATTAATTTAATTTCTGCAACTAAATTGGGAAAATCGCATTTTAAAAATATATGTCTAACCGAAAATTTTCTTTTCTATATTTCTAACCGAAAATTTTCTTTTATGGTGTCATATAGCTGGTGAGTATTTTGCAGTTTTAGGATAATTATCAAAAGGACGCAAATGGAACATAAAATAATATCTCCACCGAAAAAAATTATAATTAATATTATTATCCAAGGGTCAGAGTATCTATTCTACAATTTAACTAATGAACCCAATGCCTGAAAAGAATAAACAAATAAATATAGTAAAGCAGTCAAGAAATTTGAGGTTAAATCACAATTATTGTAGATTTCGTAAAAAAAAGTAAAATTTGTCGCCGCGAATAATTTTAAAGCTGAAAATGACAGTTTATGTCAAAAGAGGCGAAATTCGCGAAAGTGAGTATGAAGCTTAATTATTAGAGTAGAATTTTCTGAATATTTAGTAATGAAATTAAAACAATTAATGTTTTATCAGAAATTCGAGGATTTTTTGAGAAAAGTCATGAAAAATTAATGTATTGTAGCTAAGCAAAATTTTACCGAGCAATTGTTAAAAGATTCTATTAAATTAATTTTGTTACATATCATAATTAAAGTTTACACACCTAATTGCAATTACACAATATGAATTAAAAAACTAAACCAAACGTCTCCCTAATAAATCTAAACTTGACCTTTACGAGATAGATTTAATCCGCTGTGTTGGCTTATCGTGAGTTATGTGTTGCTACAAATCCACTGTGGTACGCCTCTGGAATGAAGAACTCAAACCTCTGATAATGTGCGGCATACTGCTTACATATCTAAATATCGTAATTTATCTCTTATTTATGAACTGTAACCTTAACTGATATATTTCGGAATAATGATTCATTGCATTTTCACCGAACGTTATCTTTTTACACCGTAATTTATCTAGGATGATAACTTTTGATTATTGTTAAGACTGCTATTTTCTCGTAGTTTATCAGTTCCACCGACATTTATCTCATTATTTTACTATAAAATGCCTATTTACCTGTAGGATATGTCTTAATCTGTTACCAGCTTTTCTTAAATAAACTCAGTTTAAGTTAAAGAGTAATTTTTTAAAGTCCAAACGTAACTGGCGCAGTCGGTAGGATTGTGACCGTACAGAAGTTTCGCGTAGTGCCTTATGGAAAGCGTGTAAAACTCTGGTGATTTTTAAATCTCTAACGGAACGCGAACCTCCAAAAAGAACACAGCTGGTGAGAAGAAACTGAATATTTCTTTTTGCTGCATCGGGCTCCAACTCTGGACAATCCAATTGGGGTAGCAAGCCATCAACGGACTGAATATCTGACGAGAGGCTTTAGTTAAGAAGAACCCAGCTGAAAATATCACTACCAAGGGTAAGCGAATAGTTTTTGATACTGGTTTGACCACATTTCTCTCATTTTTGAGTCCAGTTTTGCATCCTGTTATTTTTATTAGTTGTTATTGTTTTTATGGTAACCCATAATTTCCTCATGTTAAAAAACAATTAAATGTTCTCTGAAATAAAGCAAACTGCTAAAAGAAATAAGAAATTTAGACAACAAGTTAGAAAATTAACTGTCGAATCAAATTCTGATTCCGATTCTCCACTTGAAGAATCTCCCAGAGATTATACGGGTAAATTTGATTTTGATCAGTCGACAATTGAACTTGATACTTTAGTGAGTAATTTAGCTAGTATAAATTTAGAAAGAAATATGCCTAATGAAACAAATTATCAACAAGAAGCATTGACTTTAATTTCAAGTCGTTTAGAATTAGATAGTTGGGAAAAAGTTAAACAAGTTCTCAAACTTTCCTTTAGTGACCAAAGGTCTTTCACATGTCTATTACATGAACTTCATAACTTCAGACCTAATTCTAGAGAAAGTACTTATAATTTTGGTGTACGCTTACAATACCATAGAAGTTTGATATTTTCTTCTATTAATAATGACCCTTCCATGTCAAACGAAGCCAAAATAGCTCAAATAGAGAATATCGAAAAACTCGTGCTTGTCACCTTTTTGAAATATTTAGCCTCAAACATTCAAACTGCGGTAAGACTTCGACATACCCCAAATTTAGAAACTGCCATGCAAAATGTTTTAGAGGAGGAAAATTTTATTTCAATCGTAAATGATATTAGGAGAAATAGTCAACAAATACCAAATACTTCCCACGCCAAACTTCAAAACACCATTTAATCAAAATTTACCACATGCAGGCTCACAAATATTCTCAAGCCAGCCCATCCAATTAAACTCCCGATCTGGTCCACAGCAACGATTTTTCACCCCACATGTAGGCTCAGAGGGCTTCCCAAGCCAGCCTATTCAAATAAACCCCCGACCTGTTCCACAACAACGATTTTTCACAAATCAACAAGTTTTTGGAAGACCCTCTAACGTTAATGTCTGGAAACCTACAAATAAACCTATTCTCGAGAAACCGACCCCTATATCTGTAGTAACGACTACAAGACCAACTCAGATGCAATCCAGATCAAATTTTTCAAACTTCCAACAGCCTAAGCCACATTTCTCTAATGCTCAAAGTAACCCAAACTCCTCTCACCAAGCACAGCAAAGGCCCAAATTTCACGTAGAAGAATTATATCAGAATGATGCTGAACCTGCCGAACAACCCTTCAGTTATGAATTAAGCCAAAGTTTTGAATCTACTGAGGAGCCGACTTCTATTCAGGAAGACGACTTCTTCCGCCCTTCTGGGGAACCAGACTCTGAAAATATTTCAGGAGCGGCCTTCGAAAACGAAGATGAAAATTTTTATCCAGTTGCCTCTGGAGTGAATCATATCTAGTAGATGGCATGGATAATCATAAACTCCCTTTTATCAAAATATCCAATCCTGACAAACCATTACAATTGCTAATCGATTCTGGAAGTCATATTTCACTCCTAAATCCATACCTTGTAAAGAAATATTTTCCAAGCTTTATTATAACTAAATCAAATATAATTAAAACATCATGCGGCCTACAATTGTCAAAATATGAAGCACATATTCCAACTTTCAAAGAGTTTCAGATGAAAGAAAAAATAATATTCACATTATTTGACTTTCACCCCTTTTTCGATGGGTTAATGAGTTTTAGAGACTTAAGAAACATGGGGTTCAATTGGAATTTTCAAGAAAACTATCTCTATAGGGACAATATCAAAATACCCGTATTCCAATGCCCTCCTTCTGAGTATAACTGCTTTAATATAAAAGTAAATGAAAATTAAATCCTAAAGATAAAAGTCCCAACAAAAGCACAAACTGACGGTACTTACTATATCCCCCATAAACAATTTAATGATCATTGCTTTATACCTGAAGGTATAGTGAAAGTTGAAAACGGATTAGCTTCTGTTGAAATATTTAATGTCAGTATAGAAGACACATAGTTCAATCTTCAAGAACCCCTGGGATGTCTTCAGTTTGAATAACTTTGAAATCTACCAAGCCGAGATAGAAAACCATAATGACTCTGTAGATAGAAACGAAATTGAACATTTACTAAGAATAAATCATTTACAAGAAGAGGAAAAAAGATAAGTTGCTGAAACTTTGTAAGCAATTTATTTCGGTATTCCAGAATCCAAAGGAACCTCTCTCAGCCACTACGAAAACTACTCACCAAATACTTACTACTGATGAGGAACCACTCTATACGAAGTCATATAGAATTCCTGAAATACACAAACAAGAGGTTAAGAAACAAATTACTATAATGTTAGAGGATGGAATTATTCGAAATAGTGCTAGCCCCTGGTCAAGTCCTATATGGGTAGTACCGAAGAAAATGGACGCTAGTGGTGTCCCAAAATGGCGGCTCGTGATAGATTTTAGACGATTAAATGCAAAGACCATTCAGGATAGGTTTCCTATACCCACTATTGATGACCTTCTCGAAAAACTCGGTAGATGCCAGTATTTTACCACCTCAGACTTGGCGAACGGATTCCATCAGATAAAAATGCATTCGGATAGCATAGAAAAAACTGCATTTTCGACAAGCCATGGACACTATGAATTTTTAAGAATGCCCTTTGATTTAAAGAACGCTCCAGCAACTTTCCAAAGGATGATTAATGAAGTTCTTAAAGATTTTATTAATAAAACTTGCGTTGTCTATATGGATGACGTAATAGTATTCTCAACTTCCTTGGATGAACATATTCTAAACATGAAGGAAATTTTTAAGAAATTTCAAGAGTACAACTTAAAGGTTCAACTTAATAAATGTGAATTCTTGAAACAAGAAACAGAATTTTTAGCTCACGTTATTACTACCGAAGGCATAAGACCAAATCCAAAAAAAATAGATTCAATCATGAAAATGCCTCTACCAAGAACACATAAAGAAATCAATAGCTTTTTAGGAATGATAGGTTTTTATAGAAAGTTCATAAACAATCTGGCAAAAATCACAAAACCTATGACTGCATGCCTTAGAAAGGGTAAACGAGTCGAACACACAGAACAATTTATATAAGCTTTTGAAACATGCAAAATAATCCTTTGTAATGAACCAATTTTGATGCACCCGGACTTTTCCAAAATATTTACAGTGACAACGGATGATAGCAAATATGCTATGGGGTCTGTACTCAGCCAAGAAGGAAAACCCGTCTGTTATGCGAGCAGAACCCTAAATCCTAACGAAATTAATTATTCGGTTAGAGAAAAAGAACTATTGGCCATCATTTGGTCTGTTAAATATTTCCGACCATATATATTCGGACGACATTTTAAAATCAAAACTGACCACAAACCTCTGAAATGGTTAGAAAGCCTCAAGGAACCTAACTCAAAATTGGTAAGGTGGAAGTTACTTCTATCGGAATATGGCTATGGAATAGACTACATTAAAGGGAAAGATAATTCGGTTGCTGATAGTTTATCCAGAAACATCCAAGTGACAGCAGAAACTCCAAACACCATGACTCCACCGACAAACACTTCAATGGTTAGTAGATATAATATGGCGGCGACCAGAGAGGAGGAGCCTCTCTCCTCACCGCTATTCACAAGAATACTATAACTCTTTTAGCTCCGCTATCCATAAGAATACTATACTTCTTTTGCTCCGCTATTCATAAGAATAATATGCCCAAGAATACTATAACTCTTTTAGCTCCGCTATCCATAAGAATACTATACCTCTTTTGCTCCGCTATTCATAAGAATGTGTGATAAGCGTATGTATGCGCCCTTGTAAAACTTTGCCTCCCTAGGTCCGCTATCCGTAATAATAATGTGTGAGAAGAGAAAGAAGAAGATATAAACATGAGTGTTAGCATGCCTCTTTAGCTCCGCTATTCATAAGAATAATATATATCTCTCTTCGGTCCGATCTACCCTGACTTTTCCCCTTCCCTCTTAAATAAACATAATAAAACCAGCAGTTTTGCATGTTTCTTCAATTCACAGTTTAGTTTTCTGTGGAAGAACTCAAATTAAGAAATCGAGTACTCAAGAGAGTCAATTCAGAAATAGTTAGTTCGGAAACAGTTAGTTCAAAAAAGAAAAAAAGTGAAGTGCATTTAAAAGAGGAGTGCCCTATTTGTTTCAATCCTTTGGAAAAAGAAAACATTTGCACACCAAATTGGTGTGAACACAAATTTTGTTTAGATTGCTTAACAGAATGGTTAAAAACGAAGGATGTTTGTCCATTGTGTAGAAGTCATTGTGATTACATTAATATAAAATATACTAATCAAAAAAGAGCTATTGTGAAAGAAACTAAATCAATTGTAGATATTTTTGAAACTATTCTAGATGGTGATAATAATGAAGGTAATGAAGTAGTTTATATCATTCCCAGAACATCAATGTGATAATAAGAGGAAATTTTCTGTTTATAAGAAACATTGCTACTTAGGATCATTCAGTTCTACGCATTAGCAGTTATGAACGAGGCTGTAGAAAAGTTACATGAAGAATTTAGCCAATTAACTTCAGATAATTATTATAATGCTATGCATAGCAGACCAGAATATGTTGACTTTTATTGTGAGTTTGCAAATCATTATTCGAAAGGTGCGTCCGCATGTGCTCAATATTTTGAAAATTTTGATGTATTGCAGTTTGTAGTTCAACTGAAACAATTAGGATTTTTTGTTGAGGTGGTTAGTTTGAAGAAATATATAGAAGATCCATCCGTATTAGATGTGATAAAATTAGCAGAGGAAGAATTAGGAGGACTTCAAGTAGAAGAAGAAGTGTAAAATGGAGGACTTTGCAATAGAAATGTATGAAAACTTTCTTATGTCCGAAGCTTGTTCGCGGTTTTATGCTTTTGCGGGTAACAACTTTGAAGCTCAAGATATATTGTGGTACGAGAACTATATGCAACATGCTGAGTACTGTAAAAAGGGTGTTCAAGTGTGCAGCGAGTTCTTAAAAACCAAAGACAGAATAAAGTTTGTAATAGAACTCAATATGTTAAAGTTGCAATATAAGAACGTATGTGTATATTAGGAAACAAAATGTATTTAATAAAACAAAGTTAATTAACATTATTTATATTTATTCATTCATAAAAAAATTATTATACATATAAAATACATTCGAAAGCGCACACATAGATGGTGACTTTGAATGATAAAAACATTTAGGTGGTGAAGAAATTAAAATTGGTTGTTCATCTAATTCAATTACTGGTTTGCTGGAATATTTTCTTATATAATCTGCTTTTTCGTTTCCTTTAACATAAACAAATTGTGCTTCTTCGGTCAATTTTTTTACAATTGTTGAAAAGTGGTGAAGTGGGGTATAACCAATATTCCAATTAATGCAGTGGTAATTTTTCATTAACCAAACAGCTTGCTTATGAGCTTCAGGAGAAAGAGAATTCAAAGAAAAGGGTTGTTTGAAAACATAATGACTAATTTTTTCACCATCATAGGCAGCTAATTCTTTAGGTAGAAACCTATTCTTTTCATCTTTAAACGCTTGAATATCCAAAACTAACCTCATATTTTTAAACTGGCAAATTTCTTAAACACAAAGTTTTTATTTGAATATGATTCTATACGTTTTTTCAGTTCTTCTAAATTTTTAATAAAAATGTCTATTTTTAGAGCATATTGTAATGTCATTACTTTAGGAATTAATTTAAAACTACTTAGAGTAGCTCTATCTTTAAATACTTTTATATAACTAAGAAATATTTGTTGAAATGTTCAATAAATTTAGCACTGCAAAAGGGGTGGGGATGGAAATTATACCTGAATTTAAAATTTAGAACAGCTCGAAAATTAAAGTTGTTTAACAAGTTTAGTGAGTGGGTTGTAAGTGAAAACTTTATCATGTAATATTAAACAATATGCTGAAGTATCTTTTTCTAAATCTTTGTTTAGTTCAAATTCTACTCTCATTACTACAGGTCCAGCTTGTAAAGATTCCTTTTGATGTGAGCAATTTATATAAGCAATTGGAGCTTTTGATTTAAAATCGCTTGGATCAAATAAAGGTTCTTCGGTTTTTGCATAGTAAGAAGATCGAAATTGGGAATACATTTCATACAATATAGCATATTTATTATTACTTATGTCCAGGAGAAGATCATTATAGGGGTATCTTTCAGAATTCAAAAAAACTTTAATATTTCTCAAGTTTATATCATTAAATTCACTCATATTTGATATTTTCGAATCTCTCTTCTCCTGTTGGAACACAACTATAACATGACGAGGAGTTTCAACCCTAGTAGACGTCTTAACAGGCCAATTGTGTCTGGATGTTTTCAACAGTTCCGGATATTCAACTAATTCCCAACTTCTAAATGCAATAACTAAATCTGTTCCCTTATCAATAATTTTTGTTAATGACAATTCTTGAGGGATTGCTACTGAAATATGTGGTATATTCCAAGTTAGTTTGTGAAGAGTAATTTTTGGTATTTCATTTGGATCGGTAGTTATAATAGCATTATTGTCAGTGTTATCTCGCACAAGTATTAGCTCCTGTTTTGCGTTTAATATAACTTTCCTATAGTCTTCAAAGAAACCCATTAACATTTTAAGAGGAATGCAAACGTTAAATAAACCAGTTTCTTCATCAACTAATTGATTTGCTATCTTTGGTGACCATCCTGCATTTTTTAGTTTGTCAGATTCATTTGTATTATATGAGAGATAACCTTTTATAGTGGATGTTAATCCAACATCCCTTATAGAATCTATAGTAACCCCATTCAATTGATATCTCATTTCTCTAAAGAGAAATGCTATACCATTGTTTACGAGAGATAGTGTTTTAGAAACTGTTCCATCTGCTTTAGATAATTTTCCCTCTATGTAAAGAAAGCTTTCACAGGGAAGAGTATACTTTTCAATTTCATGAACGGGAATTAGTATTTCATCATTGTTGTTTAATTTTGTTGGCAAATATGGCTCATAAGAACGCAACTCTGAGTGAGTAATAGAATTGTCAATATAAAGTTTTTCACTAACATTAAGTATACTCATTTTAAAAGTTTAAGTCCAAGTGATTTAAGAAACTGTTTGTTTGTACTTGTTAGTCTATTAGCGTTGACTCGTCTACTAAACTTAACTTTATTATGTTTAGCTTTATATGTTTTTTGAATTTGTTGAATATTGGATGTTGATTGAATATCGTTTCTATTATAAAAAATAACCATTATGAATTTAGTTTTTTTTTACATGTAATCTTAGTGAAACAGTTTCTTTTCGAAAATTCACTAAATCGAGATTCTGATCTAATATTTTAACAGTAATTTTGTATATAGCTTTCACTATTACTGGAAAATAAATAATATTTTGAGGACTTTCAATTATTTTAAATCCTGGTGAAACGTTAGGGAAAAATTGATGTATAATATGGACAGGGCTTCCGTTCAGATAGGAACCTTCAGCAATACTGCAATCTATACATAAGGAATTAACTTTTATAATTTCAGCTGGATTGTCTGATAATTTACTTTTTCCATCTCCTTTAATAGTTTGGTTTTTAAAACCTAAAATTTTTCCAATAGTTCCATCTTTAAAAGTAATATCTACAGTAGATTTAATTTCAGATTGTAAAGTGTTATGATTAGCATATAAGTGAAAAGATATTCCTTTTTTATCAAAAATTGTTTGTAAAAATTTATTTATATCGCCTATTTCATAACTACCAGCAGGTATTTCAACGTAATCGTTTGCATTTCCATAATAAAGTTTGTTATTAGTTTCATCAATGTTGGTAATAGCATTAAAAGTTTCAAAATTTGTTAGTCCTATAACATAATCTGAGTCTTCATCTAAGTAAATTGGGGGATTAAATGATGCAAAAAGTTCACTACTTTGAGCTGAAAGAGCTATTGTAAATGACATGTTAGTTCCCACAACCTGTTTAAAATAAAGAATAGTTCATAATTACATGTTTATATAAAGAAATTGTAGACAGAGTTGCCCACAAATTGATGAATCATATGATTGATAGGAATCATAATTATAAGATATGTTATTTTTGCTACCATCGCTAAGGAAGTATGATATTATTTCTGCAGGTGGTCTTAAACCTCCAAAACTATCAAAATAAATAATTTGTTTACGGTGCTTTACATAAGCTGTCCAATGAGTTCCTGGACCATATTGATCATCCAAATTAATAATAGCACATTCAACTTTATTTATAACTTTTGGTAGTTTATTACGCATAAATATTCCTCGAAAATTAGGGATTTTCAAAAGCCTCACATATTTTTTTAACTCAAAATTTGAAAGTGGTTTGCGAGGTAGCATATTTAACAGTTTTTTGCAT
>JAEQML010079037.1:0-12164 GCA_016904865.1 Pissodes strobi | reverse complement strand
CAATATTACCAAAGGTGAGTTAAAAACGTATATTTTTATACATATATGCGTTATTTTAATACAACACTGTATTTATTTTGTTGGAAGTTTCTAGATAATTCATGGTTTCAATACATCAAAGCGTCCTTAATCCATTAACAAAGGGCATTCATAGGTGACTCATAGGAGAGCGGTTTCTAGATAACCTGGTGGTGGTATATTTGATAAAATGGGGGACACGTAATGCATATGCATCCATTTTTTGGGACAGGGTTTTGTCAAGGAATCACAAGGAATTTCCTTTTTAAATTTTCTCTAGATATTAGAAAAGTACCAACACTTCATACAACATTTTCCCAAAGTTCGCTTCACATAAATGTGCAGTAATTGTAAGATACGATAGAATTTTCGATCCCAACATCTCTGAAAAAGACATTGTATACCGTATTCTCAAAATACGAATTGGGTAACATTGGATTACTCGACCCCAAGAACCCTGAATGAGCATATATATAATACGATGTTCTCAATTTAATCCCCCTTTTGCCTCGATATGTAAGTTACACCGAGTGCTAAAGAAAAGCTTTACAATTTTGCAAAATTTCAAATTCTCCGAGTTTTATTAATACTTACTTACATTCGGTTGTTATTATAATAAATACAAGGGATTTTCGAAAATTTGTGCATTTTCCCATAAATTAATTCCAAGTTTTGCTCGGTTTCAAATAATAGTTATTTTTGTTACAAGTACCTAAAATGGAGTTTTTCAGGATGAATCATTGCTGTTTCCGGACGAGGCGTTAGTCCGTCGTGAAATTGTGGACTGGGAGTAACATTAATTTGATTACTCGACTTTAAAAACCCTGAATGGGCATGTAATATGATGTTTTCAATTTAATCCCCCATTTGTTCGAATTCGAGTCTATGTATGGGGAACTCGAAAACCATAAAAGATGCAGTGTCGGTCAAATTAGGGCAAAATTGCGCATGTAGGTGCCTAACATTATCCCGTTTAGAAAGTTTTAAAATTCCTAGTATTCCAGAGCTGTTCAGAAAATAACAAAATATTGAAAAATCGTTTTACATTTTTCCTGAGCTTATTTAAAAAGGGATTTCGCCACTTTTTCCGCTCTATCTAATGGTGGTATCCAGTTTGGAATCCGAAGTTCCGTCTTCAAGAGGTCATCATCAACTTTCTTTTTTTAAATACGATCTTTAATTTTTTTTATCGTTTTCAGATGGTATTGGCGTTATTAATGTGAACATGTGTTTTGATTTTAATTTTTAATCTATTTTAATTGTTTATTTTGCTTTGGGGTAAAAAATAAACGAACTTAAAAATACAAATTAAAAAAAAATAATAAAAAAAATTAAAAACACAGGTATTCATATTGATAACGCCAATATCATCTGAGAAACGATACAAAGAAATGAAGTTTGTATTTAAAAAAAAGAAAATTGATGATGACCCCTTGAAGACGAAACGTCGGATTCCGCACTGGATACCACAATTGGATAGAGAGGACAAAGTGGCAATGCAAAAGTGCAATTCTATTTTCGATTTTTCAAAGTGTAGTTGTTTTTCCGGATATCTCCGGAAATACTCGGAATTTTGAAACTTTTTAAACGGCATATTTTTAGGCACCTAAATGTGCAATTTTGCGATATTTTGACCGAGACTGCATCTCTTACGGTTTTCGAGATCCCCATACATAGACTCGAATTGTACGTTATACAAGGTGTTAATTAAAAGCTTTACAATTTTGTAAAAATTTAAATTCTTCGAGTTTTTGTAAGTTGTTTTTATAATAGAGACAGTGGATTTTCGAAAATTTGGTCATATTCTCAAATTGCGAACTGGGAGTAGCGACCCCAAAAATCCTGAATGGCCATACAATATGATGTGTTCATTTTAATCCCCCTTTTGCCTCGATGTGTAAATTATACAGGGTGTTAAATAAAAGATTTACAATTTTGGAAAAATTGAAATTCTTCGGGTTGATTTTTTTTATGGTAGATACAGGGGATTTTCGAAAATTTGTGCATTTTCCTATAAAATAATGCCTACAGTTTTTGCCCGTTTCAAAAATATTTTTCAGAAATTTTACTTAATAAGTGTGTTTGTAAACAAAAAAATATAGCTCTACTATACAGGGACTCACACAAATGGCACAATGTGATTTTCTTATTATTTGTGAATTTTTTATGAACCTAAAATTCCCAAATGCTAGAAAAATAGATTGTATCATTATATCAGTAACGAGTATTTTTCTCGCCTTGAGTTCAGAGCATCTCAAAAAATGATCTGTGTATTCTATTGAATTTTACATATATGGATTTTTTAATTTTCTCTGTATAACTTAAATTTCTATACATTTGAAAAACGACGTAGCTTTAGCTGATATCAAAAATATTTAGCTAATAAACGCCCAGAATTGCATTTAAAAAAGTAATTTTTCCTTATATCCAAAATTCAAATTTTAGAACTATCTATTTCGAATGGCCAGCAGTGTATTTTTTTTATTTGAAAATGAAGTAACATGTATCCCTCATCATGCTGCTTGTATCAATGTGGTCAAAATCACCTGTTAGCCATAATAAATAAATGCCTATTATTCATCAAATGCATAGGTCCATTTTCATGGTATCTACACTGTGGACAAAATTAAATTGGAACCTATTTAATGCTCAATAATTTTTTTATTTCCAGAGGATTTTTTATAATTTTTGGATATGTTATGGCGTAAGGTATTGGGATTTAAAAGAATTTTGCAAAAAGGGTCTACTTCAGTGGCATACAGAAAAGGGGGTATTTTTCAAAACCAATGTATTTCAGGTCGTTGCAAAAATCGGCCAAATGAAATAAAGATGTAAAAATGGGCGAAAAAGATTTGAAAGGGTTCCGAATATTGACCGTTAAAAAAACAGGTCAATACAAACAAAATTAAAATTGTTACTTTAAGTTTGGTAAAACTGTGTCTTGTGGGTCAAGTTAAATTGGATCCGTTTTTAATGGTTAATGATTTATTTTCAAAGGATTTTTTTATCATTTTTGGATATGTTATGACCTAAAGTATTGTTATGGCGTACATTAAAATTTAAAATTAGTTTTTTTTTATTTTAAAAATTTTTAGTAGATTCAAAATTTCTGTACGCCACTGAAGTAGATCCTCTTTGCAGTTCTTTTGACTCTTATATCTTAGGCCATAACATATCCAAAAATGATAAAAAATAATTTGAAAATAAAAGTTATTAAGCATTAAAAAAGGATCCAATTTAACTTGGCTCACAAGACATGGTTTTACCAAAATTCAATTATAAATTTTAATTTTGATTGTATTGATCTAATTTTTTAACGGTCAATATTCCGAACCGTTTCAAATATTTTTTGCCCATTTTCACATCTTTATTTCATTTGGCCGATTTTTGCAACGACCTGAAGTACATTGGTTTTGAAAAATACCCTCTTCTGTATGCTACTGAGGTAGACCCTCTTTGTAAAGTTATTTTTAATCCCAATACATTAGGCCATAACATATACAAAAATGATAAAAAAAAATCCTTTGAAAATGAAAGGGTTATTAAGCATTAAAGACGGTTCCAATTTAATTTTGCCCACAGTGTACTTAGTTCCAATTTTCACACAAAGCATCCCCCGTCCCATTCCAAGGCTGATTAGTCGCAATTTTGGTTATTAAGGTAAAATATGTGCTAGAGCAGTGAAGCCTTTTAGCAACGTTGCCGCAGGCTACAGGGCGGTTTGATCTAACAGAGGCGATAGCATTTTAAATATCACGTTATGTTGCAGGTTGGTTAGTCTAGGATTTTCCTTACCTTGAGATCAGATCGTCTCAAAAAATGTTGCTCTTCACAGTGATAAGAATTGTTAAATATCTTTAGCGAGATACATGAATGAATGGTCGATTCTATTGAATGTTTCGGTCCAAGTCACTATAAACATGTAATGTTTGTCTTACAGACAGATCATCTCAAAAAATGTTGCTCATCGCAGTAATAAGGATTGTTAAGCAACTTTGGTGAGACACATGACACATTTAATACTTTTTTAAATTTTACAATTTGCTAATGTCATTCTGGTGTTGGGTTTACACTAGTGTCAAGATTTTTCAAATAAAAATGGTGGCAACTCTTATGACGAGCATCCTGCGAAGATGCTGAACGATGGTACTGGAGGTGTTAGTTTTACTAATAGAGCATCGGCTTTTTATTGGACATTCTTACACTTACTAATCATTATTTAAAGAGAGTAGTTAAAAGTAAATAAAGCTGTAATTACATTGATCCGATCAAGAAGAAAGTAGATGTTAAGAAAATCCTAAACCTACCGGATTATAATAGAAATACACAGTCCAAGAGGAATTAATTTCGACGCTTAAGTTATTGCCTATTCACGTGTCAACTGACAATAGCAATAAGGCTAAGCTCTTAAACCACAAGATAATTTAAATAAAGCAGACTCAAAATGGGTAACTAGGATCTGATGAACAAGTATCTAATAATGCATGCCATTTTTAGGATAGTGCATAATCAGTTACATTTAATTATATTCTAAAGCTCAACGTAGTAGTAATTTGAGCAATATGAATGAGGCTGTGACACGTAAATGCACATAAATCTTTAGGATTCTAAACAATGGTGTTGAAATATCTACCAGCCATCGATTTAAACATCGAAAATGTGGATATTATATTCATAAAATCCGAAAGATGTCAACTAGTTAACCAATTTTAGGTGCAGTGACAACTGGTCACTGCAGTGATTTATGTCCTAATCGTGTCAGGTTATAGCCGAGTATGTTGGTTTGGTATACGCTGGTTATAGACGAACCATAAGGAATTAATTTTTAAGCTTAGAAGACATCAAAATATTTTAAAGAATTGAAACACAGGATTTAAGGCATTCGGTGCGCAAGTAAGACCTCAAGGTCAGATTGTTGGAACTCTTGGAACCTACGTAACGTAATCAAATTGTTATCATATATGTACTCCGAAATAGTGATTTTCTATTGAATTTCGGCTTCCTTAGAGCGGCAAAAGAGTAGATTTCCAGATCTCTCAGATTAAACGAGACTTTTGAAAATCAGTTTGAGTAAGACCAGCTTGAGCTGGATTAGTGGAAAAGCATGAAATTGAACTAATGGAAGACAGATAATCATAAGTAGGTGATGCATCACTTACTTCAACAGGAGCAATCCTTCAATATATTCAAGAAATTTATTACATATTCTTTAAAATATATAATTGTGAGGTCCGGTTCAGTCAATTTATCAGAAGTTTGAATACAACAAACTTTATTCGTAATAATTTTTTTGCCCTTTTGCCCCCAGATTGGATTGTCCAATTGTTTACCTTGCTGGTGACGAAATATGATGGGGCCAATCTGCAGGTAAAATCGTCATGTGGCATCTTTACTATTAGATTTGATTGAGCCTTGGGTAAATGGTAATTCAGACCTTTACAGCCAAACTAAGCTGTAAACAATCGTCGGCGCAAAAATTCTTCAGTTAACAGCCACGAGTAATTTATTTGAGGCGTTAATCTGGGCCTGTTATAGTCCTTACGGTGCCTATCTTCTTAAATAATGCTGGATTCTATTGAACAAGCCCTGTACAGTTAGTTAATTAGCTTTTAATTGGCAATGGTTCAACCAACCAAAAGGCTAAATCTGTGGAATTATATATAAGCCAAATCTTGGTCATTCAGCTATTGACGCATTTAATGCCAATAAAGTCCCAAACCACAAACTATTTTAAATAAAGTAAACACAGAACGCTTAACGAGGATCTAAAGGCTCAGGTACACAAGTAAGAAAGCGAGAGGCTTGAGGCCGAAGATCGAAAATGATTAAAATGTAAACACCGTAGCTCCGTCGCCGCCTTTGAACACATTTTTAGTCGTTTTTGCTTGTAAATGTGGCAGTACTCGTCGGCGTTGTCAAGTTTATGAATAATTTATCTGTCGCCACATCGCTGAAGAACGTCTGCTACTTATTAAAAAATAAATGATTAAACATTCAAATTTTATGATTTTTTCTTCAACATTATAATATAATAGTCTAGGGTGAAAAAATTGTATAGGAGCCATAAATTCATTTATTTATTTATTATGGTACTATATTTTGACATTTTCAAGACACTTGAAAACTAGGTTGGACGATTCGATTATATCACTGCCAATAAAATAGTCTCGAAGATTTCAGTTTAACCAATAGGAACTCCTCTCCTTCAGTCGACGACCCCTGGAAGAATGATATCCAGAACATCAAAATTGCGTAGCCAACTATAAGATTTATCATCACGTCAAATGTGGATAATGACTTGTCCTCGTAAAAAGTTCGATTTCCTTCCAAATATTATTTTCTGATTCAATATCGAGCTCATCACTGCCAATCAAATAGTCTTGGAGATGTCAGTTCAACCAATACGAACTCCTCATCTTCAATTGACGACCCCTGGAAGAATGTTATCCTTGCTCCAGACAACGCGGAACAGACAACTATCTGTGCTTAGAACGCGCTGACAGTAAAGCATTCGGTGCACCACGCTCATCAAAACTATAAGACTCATTATCACGTCAAATGTGAATAATGACTTGTCCTCGTAAAAAAAAAACGATTTCCTTCGAAATATTATTTTATGATTCAATATTGAATAAGGACGAATCGAGATCTCAACACAAGACCTGCATGGGCAAGACGTATTGTGCGGCAGCCGCGCTGAGAAGCAGTGGCGGCTCGTGGCATATTTTTGTGGAGGCCAGTCAAATTTATCGATCAGGTGAAGTTCTTATCACATATTTAGTCTTAAATAAACGTAAAATGCTTTTGGCAAATTTGCAATAATAATAACATTAAAATTTATAAGAGCCTAACTCCATAGAGTTATATGTGCCCTGCTTCTGTGCCAGTGCGAATGTCCTAAGTTTCAGCACTCGATGATGCAAGAAAAGTTGCAAAGATGGCGAGGAAAGCAGCTTCATGGGATGTATCCGAATGGGTTTATGCAGAAATATGTCGACAGATGTGCGTGAAACTATTGGCTTGCCTCAGAAAAATTGTTCCCAGAAACGGAAGGTTTTTATTGCCAATTTAAGAACAGGTAGTTCCAACAAGAAACTCTGGTGGTATGAGTACCTCCATCCTTAACCTCTTCCCACTCTTCCGACTTGTTGTCGACCTACATGAACTTCGGATGCCCTTGATATCCTGGAATAATCTATTTGTCACTCAATAACCTTAAATAATTGGATCTTGATATTATTCGCAGGTTAGCACTTTTTATACCCTTCTTTGACCTTAAGTAAGTGCACTTGGCCTCAAGATTACGAACGATATTGAGAAAATTATCAGTGTTTTCAATCACTGTAAATAGAGAACGATAAGTGCTGATATGGATGTAAAACAACAGAGTCGATACAACACGTTACTGCAGGATTTCAGCTGCAAAGGAATATAAAGATAGCTATGATGATGTTGCCCAGATATTCATCAGAACCTAGCCAGCATTCTTAGACTTCTCACCCACGATCGGTTTCGTGATTAGAAGTATAAACCTGAAATATTTCTAGAACACTATGACTTGCGAATCTACTGGGATCGACAATCTTACCTGACCAGCCGGCGATGCATAATAGACCAGATATCACCCTCGTAGACACATTCTGCAAAGTTGCAATTCTGGTGGAAGTTTGAGTACCCAATACCTAAAATCTGCTCGAAAAGAACGCTGAGAAAATTTCCATCGAAAGTTGCAGGTTAGAATGAAGAGACACAGTTGAATCGCTTCGAAACAGTGCCAATCATAATGTCATCAAATGGAGCTGTGACGAAAAGCCTGCAAAGAAGCTGACTAGAAATCTGTCCAAGCCCTTTCAGAAAGCGAGAGTTCTTCGAAAGTTCATCTCAAAGGACCTCATAACACGAGGAGGGTTCCAGCAGAGCTAAAGCCTCTGATGCTTAACGCATCTGGGATTAAGTGGATTTCACCCTTTAGAAGGAGTCAGTGGCGAAGCCAGAGTTAGTCCTTGGGGAGGATCAGTGGCTGCTCGTGGAAGAGCAAAGGTCGCCGCAAGCGCCGAAGAGGATTCGGCGTCCTCTTGACTGTCAATTGTTACGCATCTAAAGAAATGAATAAGTAGGTACTTACCGGTTCCAGAAGAGTAAATCATTAAAACAGTTTATTGTAACTACAAATCAATAAAGTTGGAAAAAGTTCATCAGAAGTTCAAAAACGTTAAAAACAAGCATCAAAGTTTGATGGCAAAATAGGGTTATTGTACATATTTTTGTCGGTGGTTAGCACTTCGACGTTGCCGTTTCCTAGTTTTTAAAATGAAATGTCATTCGCCTGTTTTTGTCCAAAAACATTTTCAATAACTTTTTCATTCAAATCTGAAATTTGTTTGACCATAACACTCTCAACATAACTAAAGCATCTATTCTATCATTTCCCATTGAATTTTTTAAATAAGTTTTAATCAACTTCAGAGTTGGAAAGCTCCTTTCGGCTTCCGCTGTGGCCATCGGTATAGTCACTATATGTATTCTCAATGCCATGGTGATTTATATAAAAGCTGTATCCAGTCCCGAATTTAAAATACAATTTAATGTCTTTAAACATCCTTTAATTTCATCATTTTGATATCACGGATCATGTGATTTCAGTGCAGTGATCGAAGCAGTTACTGTGTGGTTGGTTGGTTTGGTTTGTTGAGCCCCGCGTTCGGAGAACCAATGGCTTTGCACCCAGAGGCAATTCGCCAGCACACCCCTCTTCCGGCGCTGAGACAGAGGCAGAGCTACCCCTCTGCTTGTTTTACACGTTACTCCCGTTTGTGGGGCCTTGTATTCGGGGTGGGAACCTCCAGTATGACGGGCTTATGCCGCTAGTGTTCCCGACTCTTGCACACAACTATTCTATGAACGGCACAGGTAGAAATAGTCCCACGGCAGCATTAAGCTGCTTCCGGCCTGGATACCGGCGTGAATGGGTATTTCTTTTCGCTAAATATCAACAGCACAGGCACAGACTACCCTGGCTATGACGTCCGCTCGAGGAGCCCAAACGGTCCCTGACCGATTGCCACGGGTCGCCCAAAATGGCGACATAGAGCCGATACCCCACACGCATTAATTCAACCGAGAACGAAACGGAAGTGAGTTACTGTGTGAGTATATCCCCCCACTCTCACTGGAAGAAGTGCGAATACCGAAAGGCATGCAAATCGTTGCAATAATAATAAAATGGCTTTATTATACTCCCAAGATTGGAAAATGCGAAATTTAACCCAAATCACAAATTAGAAACTTATATTATCCATCGTAAACCAACAAAACTTAACGTTAGCACTTGTTCATAGTCAAAAATAATTCCAAAACGATCTGACAACGCCGCCTTTAGGAAACTGATTACGATTGACTTGGTTTATAACAATTTCTTGTTTGCTCGTTTTAAGGCAACTTTATTGCCGATAAACCTAAGCTTGATGACGGCTTGTGGTCGCAATATTGACTGCTAACAGCATGTAAACTGAAAAATGGACGAGTTTGCGATTTTTATCGGGATTTTTTTTATATCAGAACCGGACTCCTCTGGACTGGAGCGATCAAATGATTACGTCTAATGGATCAACAGCAAACGGGGATAATTTATTGTATACTTTGAAGCGCTCAAATGGATTAAACATTGACCATGTAACAATAACAAGATATCCTTAGGTATCTCTTTCATCAGGTGCAAAAACATAAGTAATTTCTTCAGTTGATTTGCCTATAGTTTTTAGTTTTTAAAGATGAAAATAGGGTTATCGATGATAATCAGTAGGCAGAAAAGCTCACCTCTTCGTTCTTGCTACGATGACCCAGATAATTAATTTACTTCCGAGATTTTCACAATATAACACAATGGGTCAACCCGTGGTTTGATTCCTGCTTGAAACGTCTAGGTATTGCTCATTGTTTCCAAATATTTCAAATTTTTTGCTTTTCCAAGTTGTGCGATAGTGGCTTTAAAGTTTATCAAACATTGCGGTATGAACATGCAAGTGACCTTCTTATGCTTGTCCCTAAAAACAGAAGAAGTTAAGGTCGATGAAGATGACTCTTTTTACTTAATATTTATTAATCTGGAAATGGTGAAAGGGTGTCCTTGAAAGGCCACGGCACTTAGACCCCAGTGGAACCCCCGCAATCGCATCAGAGTAGATGCTCTACTGATGTGTGCTCCTGTTCACAGCCTCTGAATAGAGGTGTCTCACATAGTCTCATTGTGTAGATATGTTTCCTTAGGTAGCATGTCCAGTCAGAATCCCCGCCATGAGTTGTAGGTTCTGCCTTGACATACCCAGGTATTCCTTTGCTGCAGACTCATTAGCCGAGTAGCTCCCTGGCCGGTCGTCAGTTAATTGTTTCGTCCCATATAGCCCTGAAGTTTTCATGGGTGATCTTTTTTATCATAATATGTATCATCGTCGTGATAGATAGGTTTGAAGGGCCGGCTCCCATAGTGTTTGAATAGGTTGCGTTTCTAGCCAATGTATCCGCTAATTTGTTACCTTCGCTACGTTGTCCTTTAACCCAGCACACAGAAATTCTGTTTTTGCGTGCAGCATCCTCCAGTAAATTGTGGCATTCTAGTAATGACCTGGCTGTAAGTTTATATCTTTTCAAGACCAGTAGTGCTTGTCTACTGTCCGTGTAGATTTTAATAGTCTTGTCCTCAGTATTCCTGCGAACAATCTCTTTTCGGCTATGGATATAGCAACAAGTTCAGACTGAACTATGCTTGCGTGCCTCTCCATAGACCATTTGAGTTCAATTCGCAAGCTGCCTTCCTAGGTTTTTGAGCTATCCACGAAAATGTTAACCGTACCTTCGGTTATATGCTAATCATATAGTTTGTCGAAAACAAACTTGGGAGGTATGCTGTCTGGGCTGACCTGCAGTAGTGGCAGTCTTCCGGCTGCCCCTTCTCACAGGTGGCGTCTAGTGTCTCCACATTTTATGCTGGGTTGCACACCAATGACTCTGAACTTCAGCAATGTAGTCAGAGACATCTCCCTTAGATAAATATCTAGGGGCGGCAAGCACAACATTACTTCCATGGCTCTGGTTGGTGTTGTTCTCATAGCTCCAGTTATGGTTAAGCAGGCAGTTCTCTGTACCTGACTGAGCTTAAGCATTGCCGTCTTCTGTTGACTCTTGGGCCACCAAACTACGACTCCATAGGCAATCATGTATCTTATGATAGCAGTATGGGTTTCATCCCCCAGGTTTTTCCCACGGTCCTGCGGCACTATCCATAAGAAATGTATGCCTTCTTTAGTCTTCGTTCTAAGTGAAGATTGCAGGTTAATTTAGCATCGAAAATGACCCCAAGGTATTTTACCTTAGACGCAAAATGTAGTTGTGTGTTTAGGAGGGTCGGCCTTAGTGACTTCGTCCTACTTTTTCTGGTGAAGAGCACGATCTCCGTCTTCCTGGGGTTTACAGACAGGGAGTGCTTCCTACACCACTATTCGGCTAAGTGAAGGACACTCTGCATACGATTGCTCAGAACTCCTTCGAACTTTCCATTAAGCAGTATCGTAAGATCGTCTGCATATGCATTGGTGTAGAATCGATCTGCCATCTGAGTTGAGGCGATGCAAAAGGCTATCAATTTAGCGTCTAAAGAAGTTACCTATATACTTCTTTAGCGTTAGAGATAGATTATACGCTTATTTTAATTTACTCGTGAATTTGAAATTCTTTCAGTTTTGGCAGGGCCGAACATCAGGAGAGAGTTAAAGATTTATTCTTGAAAATCTAAATTACAAAAGTAAACGAAATATACGATATCAGCATAAATATTAAATAAGCAGAGCTTTCTACCTAGGGTTGTGTAACTAAACGCGGACCGAAGAATACTAACTTTTATTTTTACCTTAAGACCGAAAATAGGCTTGCTTGGCGACGTACTCGCCGGTGTGTACTTTCCCAGCAAAAAAAATAATGACAATCGAGCGTAGTTCTTGAAATATAACAGCTGGCTTGAATTGTAAAGAATCCCAGGAAGGAAACCTTAATAAAAATAAAAAGGACCAAAGAGAATTGGGCCCGATATTGTGGTAAAAACCCACACCACTGGTTAATGGGGACACTAGGTAGAAAACTCTGCGATAACAAAA
>MU196713.1:186-12165 GCA_016904865.1 Pissodes strobi | reverse complement strand
ATTAATTCTTATGGCTTACATCTGCATGTTGACAAACCTACACGAATCACATCTCACTGTTCAACATTGATAGATTATGTTATTTCAAATTTTAATCAGGATGATGTCAAGTGCAATGTAGCAAATAGCGCAATTTCAAATCATGAGGCGGTGTATTGTAGTTTTTCAATTAATAGAAAAAAGGAGAGAGTAAACCGACGTGGAAGATTGTTTACCAGAAAAAATTATGATTGGTTCTCGCAACTTGCTGCTTTGGAAAATTGGAATACTGTGTTGGGCTTTGAAAATCCTTTGGCAGGTTTCCATGCTGTCTTGACTAGAATTTTTAATACCTCTTTTCTTTTAAAGACTTTGAAACAAAAATCAAGAAAATGTTGGATCACTGAAGGTATAAGTATCAGCCAAAAATTTAAGATCGCTTCACTATATTAGAAAGTTTAATATGCAAAACCTATTTTTTACTGGCTATTTTAATTTATACAGATCAATATACCGTAGAATAGTAAAAACAGCGAAGCAACTTTATTACGAAAATAGAATTGAGTTTTCTTCTAACAAACAAAGGGAAGCCTGGCATATTGTAAATGAACTCAGAGGCAAAAAGAGAGTTAAAACAGCATCGGATTCTAAATGCCGATGACTTAAATAAATTTTATTGTAACATAGCTCAACATTTATCAAGCCAGATGAAAAATGAAAGTGACTTTGAGGACTTTTTGCATGGTATTTATGTGCCTGATACATTATTTTTTATGCCCACTAATGAACATGAAATTAAACAAATTATTTTAGAATTAAATAGTGTAAAATTAGTGTTTTATAAGATCACACTTACGTGAGTATTGACAATGCAATTCATTCAGCGAGCTCCACCCGGTATATAGCCAGAGATTGAGGTGACCATGAAACAAAAATATTAACAAATTACTGTACTAACTGACAATGATAAAAATAAGGTGTACTCACCGGGGAACCTCTGTCCCCTTCCTTCATGCAAATATCCATCAATATACACAATACAATATTATTATATAATCTCAGACATATACCTTCTTTCTTCGACGACTAGCTAGTGTCACCTGAAATAGTTTGGGCTACCCCAGACGCTCCACTGCCGCTAAACAGTAAGCATCTCAGCACCCGGAAACTAAGATAACACATACCGAGATCTTAGAACCCAAGTGTGTCAATTCGAGAAGACAAGTGAGGCGCCCTCACACTCACAAGACCAACTCGAAGGCATCGCGCACAAAACAGAGGGCATTCCGGTCATTGCTACACAATCGACCACAACCTGGTAATACCTTGCCCACGGCAATAAACTCTGGTATACCATCAAAACTCCTGCCATGGACTTTAATAACAATATAAACTATTATTCACATGTCGACATGATTTCACACAAAACAACCACACATAGGTAAACCATGACCACTCTATATATATGGGTCTTAATCGGCTAAAGTGCTAAGTGCACTCACTGGCCTGACTGCACTGCCTTAGTTCTTGTTTTAGGTCTCTCCCAATCTCTGGATCATATTATTTGTTTATGTTAGAGTATCAGTTTTCATGGGTTTAAGCTAAATGTCACGGACGGTTGGGTAGCATTTTAAGTAATACAGGATGTTCATAAAAATATGTTTATTAAATATTTTAACTAATATTAGTATATTTTACAATAGTAAGAAGGCTCCAGGGTGGGATGGCATTTCACCCAAAATATTTTGTAGACTTCCTGAAAATGCACTTAGAATTCTCGGAGAAGCTATAAATCTCTCTTTCGCTTCAGGTGAGTTTCCCAGCTGTTTGAAGGTTGCCAATATTGTCCCGTTGTATAAGGGTGAGGATGAGGAAAGCCCCTCAAACTATAGAGCTGTAGCATTGTTGCCAACTCTAGCCAAGGTGGTGGAAGAACTGGTAAAGGGGCAAATAATGAACTTTTGTAAGACAAAAAATAAATAATCTGTACTTGCAGTTCAATGATCGGCAGGCTGCGGCGGCGGTATTTTGTGACTTGACAAAAGCCTTCGATTGTGTGGGTCACGGAAAATTGCTGCGCAAGTTGGAGATATACGGTTTCCGGGGTAGAGGACTGAACTGGTTTCAGTCTTATCTGGATAATAGGGTTCAGTCTGTCTCATACAATGTGATACCGTCAGACCAACAGAATTTGGACAGTGGGGTACCACAGGGTTCGATTCTGGGGCCTATTCTATTTCTGCTGTACATAAATGACATTGTGAATCTTAACATACTTGAACAGTTTACATCGCGGAGAATTTTGTGGAGTAACTTGGATGAGCAAGTTTTAACTGGACAAATTAACCATGACTTGTCTGTTATAAAGAATCGGCGTGATTCAAATAAACTGTGTCTTAATATTTTAAAAACAAACATTATGACATTTAAATGTAACTTGGGACCAATTTATCTAGAAAATCAAATATTAAATGACTCAGCTCAAAGCAAATTCTTGGGATTACAAATAGACAATAAATTAAAATTTAAATGTCACATTAAAAACCTCAATAAAAAATTGTCACCAAATTGTTTTGCTTTGAGGACCATTTCAATAGAAGAAATATATCAAGACAGGCATATTTTGCATTAATGAAGTCCCACTTACGTTATGGCATATGTTTTTGGAGCTCTTGCGCTAAACAGCTAATGCATACAGTATTTGTGTTGCAAAAAAGAGCAATTAGATACATGAGTGAGGCCAAACCAAGAAACTCATGTAAACCACTTTTTATTGTAACCAAGATTTTAACATTACCATCTCTATTTATTCTTGAAACAGTGTCTCTGATACATAAAAAGTATAGGGACACTTTAAATCAAAATTCATCCACTTATGCCACCAGACAAACCTATAAATTGTCACTGCCAGCTCCCAACAATACAATACAATCTCCCAGAACCTCCCAGGTGTTTGACTCCTTTGTTTATATTGGACGACAGCTTTTTAATCATTTGCCTGTTGGCATTAGAGAGATTTCTGGGGAAGGAAGGTTTAAGAGGGAAGTCAAAAGGCTGCTTGTTAAGAGGGCCTATTATGATGTTCAGGAATATTACAGTGAACGTTTCTAATGTTCCTAATAGGAGTTTTTTGTACAAATGTCCTTTTTATGCATTGTTTTATAAGTTGCAGTATTCGTAATTAAAAAAACCCTTTATTATTAGTTCTTTGTCGATAACAGCTTTTATTCTTTGGACAATAAAGATTATTTTGATTTGATTTGATTTACTAGGTATGTACTATACTTAGAGAATACTTGTAGTATATGCAAGAAAATAACGAAGTAGTAATTAATTTTACTAGAAATAACTGTATGGTAGGAATTTCTTTGTATCCCAAAGTTTGTGGTTTATCCTAATATTGAAAAACATCAGCTTGTGTTATCAGTTACATCCATTTTCTAATTTATTAAACATAAAACTCAAATACTGTCGTAAAAACTTAAAATGATGCAAAATACACGAAACACGATGCATTAAATAGTTAATAATTGTTGGCGACGAAAATACGAAATGACGGAGTAATCTTACATAATTTCATACATCAGCAATATTGTACATCTTTTTCCTACGGTTTAAATGCTTGCCGTTAAAAATGCCAAACAAACTCAAAATTTGCTGGGACTACGTGACTGAAGTCACGTATACAGTTTGACACTTGTGATATGGTGGACCGGTTATTGCTCTTGATTGTTATTTTGCAAACGGCATATTGTTTAGGCGTGCCATGATTTTTGCAGATACGTTAGTTAAATTCCGTGGCCGGGGGCAGAGTTAATTAAAATTTGGAATATCGGCGCGGCGATGGACGATGCCGCGGGTCTCCAGGCAGTTTAATCATCGATTCAAAGGATAAATGATTATGCATTATGTTTCGTAGTATGATTTTTTTTTGCAAAATGTTAAATCTCTAACATCTGCAAAAATAATCTTTTTGCTTGAACTTTATAAATATTTGCTCAATTTTTCTGAAAAAATTAGTTTTTATACAAATGAATTTTAGAAAAGTATCTTTGAATGAAATGGATATGAATAGTAAAAGATGCTCTAGATCTAGACTAGAATTATATTCGATTTAGTTTGCATGGCTACTGTAAGAGGACCGCACTATTTTTTTCCAACATTGTGTTGGACATTTTATATTTCGTATAGGAATTGTGAATAAGATTAAGGATAAGGGATTGTGTAGTTAGTTGATGAGCTAGAGCACGGTCACTTTACTAGAAACGGTCGGGGCGAACGAACGCCAGCCAGCCAATCAGGTTGAAAAACGTCACAAAATGCCTCAGTAGAACGAGATGGACTGAGCCTCAGTCCATCTCGTTCTACAGGAAGGTCTCGTTTTATTCCACTGATTTCCCATTTACCAGTAAAGCGGGTCATTTAAAATATCATAGAGTTATACCATTTTATAATAGGTATTATTATAAAATGGTTATACTGTTGGGCATCATTATCATGGTTGGGCATGACATCTCGGTACTTAATTGCCCAGTGAATGGAATATCTGCAAATCTTTCGGATATGTTAGATAGTCATACTCATACTCAACTTAAACAATATAATTATAATACTATACAATATTAAAAATCTATCCTGATAGTACTCCGTCAAACCATAATATGCCGTCGCAACCAATAGAGCCTTCGTCGCCCTTTTAAATTCCTTTGTTTCATCAATTTTTCTTATCTCTAAATGCAAATGGTTAAATAACTTCCTGCTGTTAAAAATGATTGCATCCCGTATCAAGCTAGAATTAGGTATTGGAAGACTCGTGACATAGTTTGGTGTGTTGCGTATTGTTTCTCTGAATTTTTTATGCATAAGACATGCAGTCTCTAGCAGTGGCGGCTCCTGGGTTTATAAATTGGGAGGGCGCAGAGGTAGGAAGCATCCAAAAGCGCATCGCAGGAGGCTAATTCGCCGAAAATTGTCGGGAAACCACGCCCAATTTTCGCCCAAAAGTCGTTAAAATCGTTAAAAACCAAAAAGGTCGTGAGGCCCCTTGTGACCAATATATTTATATTTACGAATAAGAAGAATATAGAAAAAACGAACAAAAAACATACACATGACGATGAATGTTATTGATGGTTGGGTCTCACCTATACGACCCGGGTTCAAACCCCGTTGCTTTTTTTTATATTTTTTTTAAGATTATGTTTCTAAACAGTTTTTTTCCTGATTTTGGGTATGTCTTGGGTTAGCACTTAGTTTCCTTTTCCAGAGCCCCCGTAGCGAGCGAAGCGAGCGGAGGGCCATGCGGATCGACCAATAGGAGAAGCCGATTTTCACATAGTCGCCTACGCCTGTAAAGGATCTTAAAATGCAAAGGCTGCAAAACCTTTTTGAGACCGCAATACGTCATCGCGCAGGGGGTTGTCATGGTAACGGTAGTTGTTATTTCTACTGTGATTGGTCGTCGCATTTCAGGCGGCATCCTCATCTGGTTGTTTTCGACTGGAGACCCGTGGAAGTAAATATTGACAACGCGCTTAAAACAATGCACATTGAACTCTCGCCGAGAGACTCAAATGCTACTTCTCGCGAGTGCTCGCTGCCGGCGCCGGCGGGCGATGCGATGGAGCAAGGTCACCTATGGGTGGCCTTGGATGGAGCGGCCGTTAAGTTAGGTGGGGAGCCAAATAAGTATTTGAGTTTTTTATTTTAATAATTTTATTATTGATATTGGGATTGGGAGGTGCGTGATCCTGCGCCCTCTGGCAGTAGCCGCCGCCGGTCTCTAGTATAAAGAGGCATCATAGAGTTAGAAGATTTTCTCTTTTAAATAAAGGTCTACAAGAATCTCCAACGTTGGCCATACACAGGTACCTTATTGTCCTCTTTTGAATGACAAAGACACGATCAAATAACTGGTACATATACCCCATATATCAGAAGGTTCGCTTTTTTAATGTTTTGCTCAATATTTAACCAATTTAGAATTTCTAACATGTATTCAATTGGTGTATATTTACCACAGTTTAATAAAATAGCATAATTTTGCTACATTTGCAATTTACGCACTTCTTTGTTGCAAGAAGTCAATACTGAGCTACAATATGCAAAATTCAACATTTTGGTCTATTTAGAAACACAATAAGATATTCTACTGAAAAAGCCTACTTTTTTACCTAACTTTTTACAAAGATAATACCAGTAAGTTCAGACTGAAAATTTAACTCATAATCTTCCTTTGTAAAATGTTCGCTGCAAATTACACTTGTTTTAGGGTTAAAGCTGTCTTTTTCTACAAGTTCGCTCAATCCACAATTTTCTTTGTTCTTCGTCCCTTGGAAAACTATGAAATGAAATGTTCAAACATTTTTCTCTTGTCTTTAAAATTATTGTTGCAAACTGCAACTGCACACCTCGCACCCGGCATTCTAATCAACTTATTGTTCCAAATAACTGAACTTCAGATGTCTACACGCACAATTTTATACACATATGGTCCAATAATTATTGATTTAAAAATTAAAATAAATATACTACAGCATCAACGCCAAAATAACCAAAATACTTTTAAAGCAAATCCCTTCAAATGAAAAACAATGCAAGCAAAATGGCTGCAGGCATTTTGTGACGTTACATGTCATTTGGCTCCTCCCTTCTTTCATCGATCTTAAGTGACCGTGGAGCTAGAGAACATGGACTCGAACACTGACGTTTTGTTTTCCTGTACCAGTTGTCTTATATATACGAATATAGTCTTTTGAAAAGGACGCAACTAGTGTAAATTTTCATGTTCCCAAAGGTCAGAAGTGGGTCTTGACTGCATTAGTGTCTTCAGACAGTGGTCTGTTTTGAACTTTTCTTTCAGATTCCACACGACTCTACGCGATGTTGGCCGAATCGGCAGAATTATCCATTTCCTTACGGTCCAGTGAATTGCTTTCAACAGGTCTAGTAGCGCAGTGGTTAGACGGTGTGTCTGTGACACGGCGGCCCGGGTTCGATTCCCGTCGGTGGCAAGACGTTTTTTTATTTTTTTTAATGGTTATGTTTGTGCCTTTATTTAATTTGGGTTAGTTTTGTTTGGTTGACCCCCAGAACGAGCGAAGCGAGCGTAGGGCCATGCGTGAAGTTAACAGTACTCTTTTAAATTCTCGCCCTCCTTTGATACAGCCCCTTTAAGAAAAGAAGCTAAAAAGTTTCATCCAGGTATGATAATACCCCCAATAATAAATTTCAAATAAAACATTATTCGAAGTACAGTTTATTTGTTACTAATCAGGGTTACATCCATTTATTAGGAATAAACATGAATAATAATTACACAATATTTAAGCAGATCTGAAAAATACATTCAATACTACTACTAAGATGCGCACTCGTGGCATTCGTTACAAATAATTGTTGAATGTTCTAAGTACAAAAAAGTATAATATTTAGTTGGTCGGTTTTTCGTTTCTAAACTTGGCACATCTTCCTTGGCCTTCCGGAGTCGGTTCTGCATGATCAGGAACTTGGTATCCAGAATTTTCTGACTAAGAAGTTATGGTAATCGGAATATTGCCAATAGTAAAGTAGTGGAGGTAAATATGGCCCAGAGGGTAATATGTGCCACTCCGTCTCATCTTCGAACTTAATAAGATTCAGTAGATCTGGCGACACTGCAATAAACGTCAAGGCACCAACAACTAAATTTGAAAACGGCGCGCATATGTATTATGTCCTATGACAACGGCAGCCATTGAAGTTTTTCGTAACGTTACGTCGAAGCTGATGTAATTTCGCGGTCGCATTTCCCTGTGAGTTTTGAGGTGAAAAAAGTTGGGAAAAAAATCTCCTTCAGTACGATTGGTAAGGAGATTTTGTAAGCTATTTTAGCTGGTATTTAGTTAATGCATGTTTTGTGGTTATGTGAAGTGTTGCCGGTTATTCTGTGTAAACATGTCTCTGCTAATATGGCCCAATTACGGATGGGTAATATGGCTCGGGCCATATTACCCATCAAGCCCGCTAGACTCCTTTTTCCATCAAGCCCGCTCCTCATTTTTGTAATTGAACCATTGTTTCGGGCTACAATGGGAAAATATATTAAGAAAAACTTAAGACAACTATGGACGCAAGAACAATTAGACGGTGCAGTCGCAGCTGTTAGGGCAGGGGAATCCCAAAGAAATGCTGTTATTAGATTTAATATCCTCAGAAGGACTCTAAGAAGGTATGTGACTGATGGCCTTGAAGTAAAACGGTTAGGAAGACCGAGCATACTTAGCGCTGAACAAGAAAGAGATTTTGTAAACAGAATCAAACGTTATTGTCAAATTGGTCTTCCGTTGACACCAAGGCTGGTGCGACATCAGATGTATCGATTCTGCGAATTAAATAGCATTCCCCATAGGTTCAATGCCCAAAAAGAAACTACTGGCAAAGACTGGATGAGACTTTTTCTTAGAAGGAATCCTGATTTAGCCAAATGCAAATCACAACTAATGAATCCAGCACAAAAATTGAATGAGTTTATTGTCGACGATTACTTTTCTAAATTGCGGAATACCCTTGAGAAGCTGGACATCTTGAACAAACCACAAAACATCTTCAACATGGATGAGAAGGGTTGCCGCCGTACTATCCACCACCAACAAAGTGTCTTGGCCCAAAGAGGACAAAAGCGTGTCGATATGGTGGCGCTGGAGCACGCGCAAAATGTTACAATTGTAGGATGCTGCAATGCCGCTGGGAATTCAATTCTACCAATGATTATATTCAAAGGCAAACGTATTAAAGAGGAATTTTAGGATAATTTGCCCTTTGGTACACTAGCGAAAATTGCACCTAAGGGTAACATGAATACTGAAGTTTTTAATGTTTTCTTGCAACCCTTTGCACAATGTAAACCAAATGGTAAAACGCTATTAGTTTTTGATGGCGCCTCCAGCGATCTGGATTATACGATTGCAGAAATTCTAGGATTCGCACTGTTTACCTTCGAACACAACGCATGAGTTACAACCCCTTGATAAGGCGGTGTACCGATCTTTTGAGGCGCACTGGGATCAAGAGTTGTTAAAATATTGGGATCTCCATCCTAATAGGATCGTCAATAAAAGCCGCTTTAATAATATATTTTCCAGAGTGTGGCCTAAGTGCATGACAACTGAAAACATCCTTAGTGGTTTTAGAGCAACTGGTTTATTTCCCCTGGATCCTTCAGCAATTCCTGAAGCTGCATATGCTCCATCAATGGTAACAAATAGGCCACAAGATAATGAAATGGACTGCAACCAAAGAGTTGATGAGGATGAAGGATCTTCTTCAGAAGACGACTTGTAGCTAGCATTTCTGGCTAGGAGATTTAGAGAGACCACGACGCCCGAACCGGTCACCACGCCAATACGTAGTCCATCAGCCGCTGGTCCATCGACCGCTGGTTCATCAACCTCTCGTCCACCAACGGCCGGTTCATCAACCACTGCTTCATCGATCGCTGATCCATCAGCCGCTGGTCCATTTAATGCTGGTCCATCAACTGCTGGTTCAGCAACCACTGATTCATCAACCGCTGCTCCATCAACCGCTGGTCCATCAAGCGTTGGACCATCAATCACTGGTCCATCAACCGCTGGTTCATCAACTGCTGACACTTCAACGGCTTAATCCACAAAAGATAAATCATTTAATGAACTGTTACCAACTCCTGTAGAGCAAAAGGAGAAAGCACCGAAAATCCGCAGAAAGGCATTGAATTGCAAAGCTCAAAGAGTGACCAAACAAATTTTTAATTTAGAAAAAAACGCGTAATGCGAAAACAAAACAGAATCTCTTCAAACAAGTCAAGAAGAAGAGTGGAGAGCCCTGGTTTTGTCCCGCTTGCGGTAAAGAAGAAAAATTAGACATGCGCATCTGCATAATAGGCTTGAGGTATTTCCACGAGCTTTGTATAGGCATGGACGAAATGGATGACGACGATTTTCAGTGCCCCGACTGTTATTAGTGTTCATTTTTAACGATCTATACATATATTTAGATTGTGGCCATATTACCCACCTGGATGGGTAATATGCAAGTTTTTTTTTGTATTGAATATTTTTGTTGTTTTTATAAAGAATGCATTTTAAGTTAATAAATAATAAGCACTACACTTCAATGTCGTCGACTATGACTAAGCAATCCTCTCTGTTCATCAATTAAGTGTAGAAAATTACATAATATATTAGGTGAGCCATATTTACCACCACTACCTTTATGAATTCTCATTTGTTGGGACATTAGTGAAAAGGCAGTTTGTTTAGTAAGTAATTCTCTTCGGGAAATATGCCTTTGTAAGTTATTTGAATTGAATATAGCTTATATGTAGCATATAGGAGAGAATTACCATGATGCAACTTTGTGTATTTCTAGCACAAATATAAACAGAACAAATTCTATCTACCATATCCATTCCATTTTTTGTTCACCTGTCCTTTCATTATCCAAATCATCACCATATTTGAGACCAGTAAAACATTTTTTTGGCTTTGGTATGTATAAAAATACGGAAAGCAAACATCGTATGTATTTTCAGGGCGTTTCTACTGGCCACTGAATTCCAGAGGAGGCTCCCTAATAGTCACAAAGGGCAAACATCTTTATTTCGTATTTATTAGGTTTGTGTAGAATATATTTGGCAAAGCCCACAGCGCCCTCTGAAGGAATCCAGTTTTTATTGCACTGTCACATATTCAGATAATATGGTATACGTTTTTGTTGCATATATCAAAAATTGGTCGAATACAAGCTCATATTGACCGATTTTCGTTTTTTACGAGTTTCAGCGTCATCAAATCTAACATGTTTTAGAAGAAATATGAATCTTGATATTGACATGGTTAATCTAAAAAGGTCCACAGTGCCATAAGTTTTTCATAAATCTCAATTTGTGCGAGCTCTATGATATTAGTACAGGTTTCATCTCAATCACGAGAATACTTACATCTAACTGACTTAATTCGCATGTGGGTTTGTTCTGCATTCAACATGTCATCAGAAATGTATATAACAATTAGATTTGTCAATCCATTTGTAGCAGCTTTTGCACCATGCAAGCAGATTACAAAATTGTCTGACCGGGTTCTAACATTGTTGGGCGGTGATTGCGTTGTCCATTTTGTAATTTTATCTTTTCATAAAAAAAATTATGTGCCTCACTTTTATAAGAACATAACTGAAGTGAAACTTCTGAAAGAAGTATTAGGAATTATGTTTTTATTTATTTTTTGAAGCTTTATTTTTCCTCAACTTTTTCCCCTGATTTCGACACTTTTTTATTTATTTTTTTTTCAACTTTTTTTATAAAATTTTTTTTTTCTATTTTTGCCATTCCCGACCTCGTAGCTCAATTCCTTCGCCCTTTTTTCGCTGAAAACCGCGTTTCTCTTACTTTTTTTTATTATTATTTTTTCTTCTTATTTATAATATCAGAGGCTCCGCTGCAGAGATACCGGCAAAAAAGGGGTTTTCCCAAAAATCCCCACTTTTATTAAAGCTTCGGTCCCTCCATATGGTCAAAGGTAGTCCCCCATGAGGTGCACCTACCATAAAAATATCGACACCGTAGCGCTTTCGGTTCTCTCGAAATTAATTATTTTAGTTTTTCCTTCTCCCCCCTCTCCTGGTCGAACGGGCGGTGGGGAGGGGGGATACGGGGTTCATTTTTCGTCCAAGATCCTCATTTTACCCCGGCTACATGTCCTGAAAATTTCAGCCCTCTACCTATACTGGAACATGCTTCAATAAAGTGTTTCACTTTGATTTCCGTTTCATTTGATTTCCGTTTAATTTTTTCGAACTTACTATCCACGCTAAAGAAGTTTCACTTCAAAAATAATAATTCACACTCGTCAGAATTGGCTTGTTCCGTATCTGTATCCACATTTTCGTTAATTTCTTAATCGTTTTCATTTTCATCTGGCTTATTATCAAAAACAACAGTTTCATTGTCATCAGATTCTAAACACTCTTCCACTAAAAGCC
>JAEQML010079032.1:0-12166 GCA_016904865.1 Pissodes strobi | reverse complement strand
CATGATGTCGTTCTAATGCAACCTTCGCCTTGACTTCCTTTTCTAAAGGCCCCTTGTGCATATTAAGATTTAGCTCTGAGCTAAGTGCCTTTGATTTAAATCGGAGATCTAACATTGCACATTTCACCATTAAGTAATTACTTTCAATGTTAGAAAGTCTCTCTTGAATCTCTTTTTCGTAATGAGCTATAGGAGTCTTTGCCTGCGGAGATGTACTTGACTGCTCAATTTTGTGCAAAGCAGATTTTAATCCTTTAATTATTATTATTACTTTCGAAAGAGTGACAGATTTCTCGGCACTTAAATGGCTTCAATATGGTACATATTTCTTGCAATACAGACCACTCTGACTTTAAAAGTAAATCAACTGGATAGTGCAGAATACCCACAGTGGCTGTTAAAGGCTCTCTTGTTTTAATTGCCCTCTCAAACATATAATAAGTCGAGTTCCATCTTGTCACTACATCGTTTGTAAGCTTTAGAGGAGCATTTTCCTTGTCCATTTGGTTTTGCATCGATATGAACTTATTGTTTGCTTTGGTGCTTCTGTGAAAATGCTTGACAATTGTTTTGACTTTTTGTCTCAATGTCTTTACATAAGGCGTATTTAGTCCGCTCTGAACAACCAGATTTATTATATTTATTTACTGCATTCTGTTAGTCTCACCGCGGCCTTCACGTTTGATCAGGGGCGTGCGGTGAAATTTGGGACAAGGGATGCAATTTTTCAAAACTTTCCTATTTATATTGTAGTTGTATTTTTCAGACTTTATCGTTCATCTGAAATCCTATAGAATTAGCTTTGAGATCATATTAGTTCCAACTTGTCAAGGTGATTTCTGTTTTTTTGTTGGGCTCTCTTCTCTTTGTCCCTCTGCAATTTTTATTGTTTCCAGATCGGTCTCAATCTTCCGAGTTTCTGCTTCGCTTCGATCGAACACAAACTTAGCTGGCACTCTATTTCCCTTTCACAAAACTATATCAAGTTCCATTTTCCGCCTAGCGTGTTATCGGCTGATCTCTTCAGCAATCCACCGAATGTTGTTATTTCCTCGCTAACCATACCTTGGGCTTGTTTATAGCCCTCTTCACTTCTAGCGATCCTCCGTGCTATCCTATCTTCTGTTCATTCTCTTCTACTCATTCTCTCAGCCCTGATGTCTTTACATGGGTCATAGTAGGCTATGGTCAGCTCGATTCCAGTTTTTCCACCCCCGTTTTCAACACATACAATAGCTTCTTCGGGGTTAATTTGCGCTTGTCGCCATGGTAGTTCTGGTATGGAGTGAGCGTCCAGCTCAGCACAGCTCTCAAGTTCATCTGCAGTTCATATGCTCTACCACTTAGTGGTAGGAATGTGTCTGTGATGTTTCGGAACCTGTCCCATGCTTCCAAACTCACCTTTCCACATAAGTTTGTCGTCCCACCTAATCTTTTAGCTAAGAAGAAGGGAATTTCCCAGCGACTTTTTTTTTCGTTAACATTTCTGGCTTTCTAGGTATGCTGAAGCGTAAATCAGCTAAATTAATTTCATCTCGTGGGCACCTTCTCCAATCTACTCTAGCATCTACATCTACATCAGCTTCTCCTTCTCTCTCTGGCCAGTGTTTGAAACACCAATATTTGATTTCCCTCGGATGCCTCACTCGCATAGATGAACCAATTGTTGCTCCCAAAGAATGGCTGTCCATCTCGCCCTCTATTCTGGGAGGAAGCTCTGCTAATAGGGCTTTGTTTTTGGCCATTAATGCTTTTGTTCCATAGCGTGGCCAGCTTGGACTTGGTTCAATCAAGGCCTCAAAACGTGGAGCTGGTATTATCTCATCTCCGTCGCGCAGATCAAAGAGCGGTGGCAAGCCAGTATCAAATCTATATTTATACCATTCCGGATTCTTTCGCCTACCTTCCTCTGGTAGTTCCTCATCCTCGCTGATTCCCACCATCAATCTATTTAGAGTAGCAGCTGCTAACCGCCTACAAATTTGTAATGGCGCTCCTCTGTTATACAGTTCCCAGTAGTTGTTGAATACCCCATTCATTGCTGTCTGTACCCAAGTGCCACTTTGCACGTACCAATTTCCTATTGCTAGTGTGGCTAATAGCGTGTTGAGCGGTTTCTCAATTCGATGCGTGCGTGTGTGCGCAAATTGTAAGAATTCATGTATGTACTTGCCTGCAAGTTGTTTTGTGGGGTTTAACGCATGTGCGATTAGTGTGTTAAAGTAGACTCCAACAGCCACACAATCAGTAAATGCTGCGTCTTCATCATCTCCGCACAAAGCCACCAACTAATCTCAGGTCTGCGTTTTCTAGAATTGGTGTTGATTCTGCTGCCGTTGTACATTCCATTTTTGGCCTCCAAGTACCTTTCACTACTATCGTGCACTGTTCTGAGACATGCATTGATTGTCTGTCCCGGCTTCCAAAATTTATCATCGATTCTGCTTTCCCCGCTGCTGTCCAATAATGCGCAGTGGCTTTCTGTTTGTTGTTTACGCCACTGATATTGTTCTCAAAAGCCTTTCCACTTGCCTCATCTAGCTGCCACAAGTCCCACAAAGTATGTTCACTCTTGTAATCTGACTGAGTAGTCTGTGGACAACGAATATTTGTTCTCACCTTCCATGCCACCAATACCTCCGAATCATACGGCCATCCATGTCAGCACATCGTACCGTGTTTGTTTAGCCATTATAGTTTTGTTAGATCCCATGACATTTTCAATCCCCTTGCTTGCAAAAGCACTGATGAAGGACTCTTCATCATACGTGGCATACAATGCTCTTTGTTTGTGTCCTGGATAATCAGCTAAATTAATTTCATCTCGTGGGCACCTTCTCCAATCTACTCTAGCATCTACATCTACATCAGCTTCTCTCTCTGACCAGTGTTTGAAACACCAATGTTTGCATTCCCTCTGATGCCTCACTCGCATAGATGAACCAATTGTTGCTCCCAAAGAATGGCTCTCCATCTCACCGTATATTCTGGGAGGAAGCTGTGCTAATAGGGCTTTGTGTTTGGCTATTAGTGCTTTTGTTCCATAGCGTGGCAAGCAGCTTGGACTTGGTTCAATCAAGGCCCCAAAACGTGGAGCTGGTGTTATCTCATCTCCATCGCGCAGATCAAAGAGCGGTGGCAAGCCAGTATCAAATCTATATTTATACCACTCCAGTTTCTTTCGCCTATCTTCCTCTGGTAGTTCCTCATCTTCGCTGATTCCCACCATCAATCTATTTAGAGTAGCAGCTGCTAACCGCCTACAAATTTATAATGGCGCTCCTCTGTTATACAGTTCCCAGTAGTTGTTGAATACCCCATTCTTTGCTGTCTGTACCCAAATGCCACTTTGTACGTACCAATTTCCTATTGCTAGTGTGGCTAATAGCGTGTTGAGCGGTTTCTCAATTCGATGCGTGCGTGTGTGCGCAAATTGTAATAATTCATGTGTGTCCTTGCCTGCAAGTTGACTTGTGGGGTTTAACGCATGTCCACTTCCCATTAGTGTGTTAAAGTAGACTCCAGCAACCACACAATCAGTAAATGCTGCGTCTTCATCATCTCCGCACAAAGCAACCAACTAATCTCAGGTCTGCGTTTTCTAGAATTGGTGTTGATTCTGCGGATATTAATGTATCCACTCGATGTACCCAAGTATTATCTCTGGCTGTATTTCTGCTGCCGATGTACATTCCATTTTTGGCCTCCAAGTACCTTTCACTACTATCGTGCATTGTTCTGAGACATGCATTGATTGTCTGTCCCGGCTTCCAAAATTTATCATCGATTCTGCGTTCCCCGCTGCTGTCCAATAATGCGCAGTGGCTTTCTGTTTGTTGTTTACGCCACTGATATTGTTCTCAAAATCCTTTCCACTTGCCTCATCTAGCTGCCACAAGTCCCACAAAGTATGTTCACTGTTGTAATCTGAGTAGTCTGTGGACAACCAATATTTGTTATCACCTTCCATGTCACCAAGACCTCCGAACCCTACAGCCATCCATGTCAGCACATCGTACGGTGTTTGTTTAGTCATTATAGTTTTGTCAGATCCCATGACATTTTCAATCCCCTTGCTTGCAAAAGCACTGATGAAGGACTCTTCATCATATGTGGCATACAATGCTCTTTGTTTGTGTCCTGGATAATCAGCTAAATTAATTTCATCTCGTGGGCACCTTCTCCAATCTACTCTAGCATCTTCATCAGCTTCTCATTCTCTCTCTGGCCAGTGTTTGAAAGACCAGTGTTTGCTTTCCCTCTGATGCCTCACTCGCATAGATGAACCAATTGTTGTTCCCAAAGAATGGCTCTCCATCTCGCCCTCTATTCTGTGAGGAAGCTGTGCTAATAGAGCTTTGTGTTTGGCTATTAGTGCTTTTGTTCCAGCTTGGACTTGGTTCAATCAAGACCTCAAAACGTGGAGCTGGTATTATCTCATCTCCGTCTCGCAGATCAAAGAGCGGTGGCAAGCCAGTATCATCTATATTTATACCACTACAGTTTCTTTCGCCTATCTCTGGTACTTCCTCATCCTCGCTGATTCCCACCATCAATCTATTTAGAGTAGCAGCTGCTAACCGCCTACAAATTTGTAATGGCGCTCCTCTGTTATACAGTTCCAAGTAGTTGTTGAATACCCCATTCATTGCTGTCTGTACCCAAGTGCCAATTTGCACGTACCAATTTCCTATTGCTGGTGTGGCTAATAGTGTGTTGAGCGGTTTCTCAATTCGATGCGTGCGTGTGTGCGCAAATTTTAAGAATTCATATGTGTACTTGCCTGCAAGTTGTTTTGTGGGGTTTAACGCATGTCCACTTCCCATTAGTGTAGACTCCAGCAGCCACACAATCAGTAAATGCTGCGTCTTCATCATCTCCGCACAAAGCAATCACCTAGTCCCAGGTCTGCGCTTTCTAGTTTTGGTGTTGATTCTGCGGATGTTAATGTATCCACTCGATGTACCCAAGTATTATCTCTAGCTGTATTTCTGCTGCCGCTGTACATTCCATTTTTGGCCTCCAAGTACCTTTCACTACTATCGTGCATTGTTCCGAGACTTGCATTGATTGTTTGTCTGTCCTGGCTTCCAAAATTTATCATCGATTCTGCTTTCGCCGTGCTGTCCAATAATGCGCAGTGGCTTTCTGTTTGTTGTTTACGCCACTGATATTGTCCTCTAAAGCCTTTTCACATGCCTCATCTAGCTGCCACAAGTCCCACAAAGTATGTTCACTGTTGTAATCTGAGTAGTCAGTGGACAACCAATATTTGTTCTCACCTTCCATGCCACCAAGACCTCCGAACCCTACGGCCTTCCATGTCAGCACATCGTACGGTGTTTGTTTAGCCATTATAGTTTTGTCGACATTTTTAATCCCTTTGCTTGCAAACGCACTGAAGAAGGACTCTTCATCGTACATGGCATACAATGCTCTTTGTGTCCTGGATCCGGTTTTGTAAAGAAATATGCTCGCTGTGTTGACCTCTCCTCCATTATTCTTTTAAGAGCATAATCGTCAAAGAATTCCACTAATACTTTCTTCCCTGGTCTGTCGCCACTCCCAAGTTCAGTCAATCTTTCTTGATAATCCGTCTTCTTTAAACTCTTACTAGCACCTGTAGCTCCTCGTTCACTTCAAAATTCTTCAAATGTTCCTTTAAGTATGTCAGCTAGCAACCGTCCCCAGGACCACGTTAATAACCGCGTGGCATGTTTTTCAAACCCTTCCTCATACATTTTAAAAGCACTCTTTTATTGCTGATAGGTCATTCCATATATGTGTTTCCTGGTTATTTGGAATCCTCTAGTCCAATATTGAGGGCAGGTTCATCTCTGGTCCTAATTGTCACATTTAGTATTTTCCGGAGCGCTAGCACACCATCTCCCCTATAATTCCCAAACTTCCCGGTCCTTCTGGCTGCCTGCAAAATGGGAGGTAATTGTTTCCACCAAGTATTTAGCGGTATGTTGAAAACTAGCGTTGTTAATAATTCTATCATTATTTCTTGAGGTAAGCAAAGTAACGCTACCGCTGTGCTCACTACTTCACTTTCATCACTCTCTGGACTTCTGTTATGTAACAGCTCTATGATAGCTGTACTCTCAGGCCATGTCTCATTGAACATCCCGATGGTATAGGTTACCGGCATACCACCTGGGCTTTTCCTTCTAGACATATCACTTGCGTAATCACATTCCTTTCCATACACGGGGTCTTCGCGTAAGTATTTATCTTCCGCTTGTATTACCAGCTACCACGACCTTCTCTAATCTAGTTGCGCTGTCCTCCCGCAATCTTGCGGCATCAATGCCATTTTCGTGGGTATTGAATAGAATTTTATGACTTCCAGCCTCTAGTATTCTGTCAATATCAATGATGATGCTGACCGACTGTTGATAGTGTTCTGGTCCGGCTGCCGCATGTAGGCACTCTATCATATACCTGCTAGCGGCTTCTGTTGTTGGTAATCGCATCCATAACTTCACTCCGCTGATCGATCGCCTTGTTCCTCTGCTTCCGCCCATGCGCGGCTGCATTGGCCATTTTCCACCATATCTCCTCATTAACATCCTTGTGCACCCACCAACCATGATTGTTATTAGTATTTCTTCCTCTGTCAAACGTCTATAGCTGCTTCGTCCCCACGTGTCCATTCTCTAATACCAGTACACAGACATGTTGTGAATAGTGGTTTAACTAATACTCCTTCAGGATTTTGATTTTATCGCAATTCTGTTTTGCCCCTTGCAGGAAGCATATTTTGTCTTTTCCACGCTTCCAGTTCTCTGATGATAAACAATGCATTTTCATATTCTTCCCAAGTGTGTGGCTCTTTCCACAGTCCTTTAGTTTTCATTGCATTCACAACAGTCCGCCATAGTTGCATTTTCAGTGTTTTCTTAGTTGCTCCAATCAATTCCATTTCCTGTTTACTAAATTTGGCTTTCCTGCAAGATAAATTCCTTCCCGTTTGGGAATTCTGCTGCTTGAGCTGCTCTAGCAATGTGTCCCAGTCTTGGATTGTCTCCATTTTCAAGCATCCTTGCTTTCTTGTCCCATCCTTCAACATGTTCTCGGCACAACAGAGCAGCATCTAACCACCTAACCAACATGGTCTCTGTTTCTTGTGGTAGACTCGGCCCTTCCATCGCTAAATCAGTGTGCCTCATTCCTTCGGCATGGCATATTCGTCTAGTTCAAATTAAGATCACTAAAGGGAGAGGTTATAAGGCATACAAAGGATTATTGCCATCAAAGCAATTCACATAGAAGTGGTCAGCAACAGATACATTTTTGGCAGCTTTTCAACGATTCATTGACGACGAGGACAGAGTTACTTTCAGTTGGTTGCGCCCCTGGAGCGAGCGAAGCAAGCAGAGGTCTGTGCGTGGTGTTTCTTTTTTGTTCCATTTCAATCAAATAATATGTAAAGCTGAATGTTGCATTTGCATTATAATTATAATTTACCTGACGGTGATCAGAGATGGTGACCAATCTTCATAATTCTTGGGTTATAAAAATATGTATAAAGGAATCATTTACCTGTCGGTGACTACTCTTGATGAGCCCAAATTGTTGACAACAATTATTGATTTTTAAACAGAATAAGTTTAGTATATTTTTGCCTTATATTATCACCTTTTTGTGATCGAGTTTTTCCTTCATGGAACTGTCTTATATTTAAAAAACTTTCGATAATTAAGTTTGTTAATTGGCTTCTATGATTATCCAGAATATCGTGACTTAAAACATGATCCTGCATTTCTTGAGAGTCAAAAGGATTATTAATACTTTTAAAAATGCGCAACAATAAATACTGCTTAATATTTTCCTTTACAAATAAATAATGCAAATTTTCCCTGAATATTCTCTCAGCTGTAACGCAAATTTTATAAACATCGTCAGATGAAAAAATAAGACTTGCCCTGTTGTTGATCTTAATTAAGATAGCCGACTCATCACATAATATTTTGCTAATTATAAAACCAGCTATATATTTCATAATATTCTCGACATAGGATGTTAATGTCCACAGGGTGGACACTGGACATATAATCATGATCAAAAGTATCCCAGTAAATATCTTCATCTTCCACAACAGTGTATTTTAAACATTTCCTGTGAGAAGAGACATATAAAATTTCGGCCCCATCTGTTAGGGTACGTCCATAGTGCACCGCTTCTCGTTTCATCGCGGCAGACTAGCGATACAAAAATATATAAAATAATGGTAGCGCGTGGTCATAGTACGCCTGTAACCTGTTTCAACCTGCTTAATCAGCTTTTACCGGAATGAATTTTTATTTCCTTTTCTCGCATACCGCTTAACCCGCTCGATGTTTGATATCATTTAATGTGCAATACGCAGGATTGTTCTAGTTTGTTGCTCTGTCATTTCAGCAAATATTAAATAGTTATAAACATTGATTACAAAGCTAAGATCCGTAGGATGGAAATTGATAAAGATATTTTAATTTCGGAAGTGCTTTTAAAAAATGATATGGGACAAACGATTGAAGTATGGTCACAGATAACCCAAAACAGATGCGTAAGCGGCAAATTAAATGCGTGAAACAAACTTCGCAGCGAATGAATCATGGTCGTAGATGGCTTGAACAGGTTTTGGCTATCTACAGTTTAGTGCGGGCCCATGGAAAAAGCGTTCTAAGTTGCAACAAAACCACAGGCGCAAGAGTATGGAGTCATATTCAATCTTATTTTTTAAATTAAATTATAAAATTAATTTAAATGTGTTAGTGACATGCCTCGTTATACGTGCCTGTATTTCGTTATTCAAACAGAAGCACTGGCGATAAATCTTTTTTCAGGTGCCTAAACACCGGGAAAGGTATGTCTTGTGATTTTTACATGTCAAAGCAAGTTATTTATATATTTTTCTGCCCTGAAAATAGACAAAAACACACTAACAACTGCTTTTGAAAACTGGACATTTCAAACACCGTGTGAAAAGTATATCCTTTGCAAACGGCGTGTGCAAAGTTTACTTTTCACACGCTTATTCGGGTATTTAGATTAAACGGCTTCATCTCTAATTTAGAGCTTCGCCTCAGAGGTTCCATTCCCAGATCTCTAAAAAAGGGGGTCCAATTTTAGGGCTTCGCCCCCCCTTTGGAGCCCCTTTTTGTAGAACTATAGGAAAAGGGACTCTCATACCAGGGGCCTCCTTGAAGGCTTTGGGCGTAATTTTAGGCTCCCGTACTATAGGCCCCATTCTAGGATTTTGCCCCCTAGGGCCTCATTTTAAGGCTTCGCCCCAGGGGGCCCTTTTTCAAATGTGTCAAATATGAGGCTCCCACACCGGGGGCCCCTTTCAAAAGCTTCGCCCCCCGAGGGCCCCATTTAAAATCTGTGGAAAATGGGCCCCGAACCAGGGGCCCCATTTCAGGGCTATGGGCCTCAAGGAGCCCCAATTTAATGCTTCACCCCCGTATGCTCTCTTTTCCGAATACGTAAAAATGGGTCCCCGTTAACCCCCCGTTAAGTTATGAAAAGAATAACTCCAAAAATTAAGGGCGAAACCCTACAAGGGCGCCCCGGGTAGGGCGTTGTCCCAGCCCTGGCATCTCAATAAGTACTCATCAACTAGTTACACAAATTGCTGTAGAAGTGTTTATACGAGCCGTACCACACTCCCAGTGGGGCACCTTGTATATAGCAGTCGTAGAAAAATAGTGAGCTACACGTGCTGAAATGACTTTTCACACTCATGAGACTTTATGACACTCGCCTACGGCTCGTGTCACCAAACTGTCTCCTTGGTGTGAAAAGTCTTATTTTCAGCACTTGTTGCACAATATACCACAATGATACTCACATATACATAAATATAATTGGTTATTGGTGCGGCCAGTCTTTTACTAATTGCCAGTCGCAGGTTTAAAACTACTTTGTGCGGGCAATTCAACTCCGCTGATAGACGCGTCATAAAACGAGATTCGATATTTCAGGCGCTTTCGGATCTGTAGTTGGGTTATCTGGGGTATGGTGTTCACCAACTTCTGGGCGAGACCTATTAATTTCATGAACGTGAGTTGTTCTTTCTTGTTTTAATTTATTAGAAACATTATCGTTGGCTAATAAAATTCATAACAGTCCAAGTCCAAGATGCCAACTGAGACGAAGCGACTGAAGCAAGACACTCACGTAAGCGGTGCTATATGACCATCACATGCTACAATCGCGCAGGTTGACCAAGCGGGTAGAGTAAAAGCCGGCTAGCGAGAAGCGGTGCACTATGTTCGTACCCTTAGACAGTTTGAGCTATTACTTATTTCATTTCTAACCAACACCCTTTTATAAGCAGTCTCAAATTGTCTTGCATTAGGGTTGTTTTTGAAACTTTCCCTGCTTCTATTAGCACTCAATTTAAAAGATAATAAATAATTCTGACCAAGTTCTTTTAATTTTCCATATAGTTCAACCATATTGCGCAAGCTGATGAGCAGTCCTAAAAAAACAGTTTTTCGATTGCTTTTCAAAATTCGTGTGCCCTGCTCATCCCTTAAACTTAACAATATAATTTTCAAAGTCTACCGCATGATCTAAAAGAAACTGAAAGCCTTTTTCCTCGATGAGTATATTGATTTTTTTTTGAGAACTTATTTTTACAGTTAAGCAGATCAAAAATATTATTAAATTTTAAACAAAATTGGGCTGTAGGTATGCAACTTTCAAATAAGGGGATTTTTAATTCTTCCACATATCTGAAAGCATTATACACACTTTCACTTAAGATCTGAGTAGCCAATTTAACATGCATTCTGTTATCCTGATAGTAAATATGTTTTTTACTTAATTTACTACCGGCATGCCTTCATTATACTGAAATTCATTTAAATTTTTTAGAAAGTCTCATCTTATGAAGCTCTCCGTCCCATCAATAAGGACTTTTTTGTCGTCAAGAGCATTTCTAACTAATTTAAGCATGTGACATGCATCCCAAAACAACCATAATTTTTCCTGGGTTGCAGACAGTGTTGCCAGAGGCTTTCCAAAAAATGTACAATTCTCTGGTGAAAAATGTACCAGATTTTGATTAATTGTACAGAAACACATTTGTGTTTGTACGACGGAGAGCTAGCCCTCCGTAGTTTGTACCAGAGTATAACAAACTACCTTGCGTCTACCTACCGAAATTTTGAACCTACACGCATGCGTACCTGTTAATTGATATATTTTTCAAAGTTCTTTTTCTTGATTTTGGGCATTGCCTTGGGTCAGTTTTGTTCGGTTGCGCCCCCGGAGCGAGCGAAGCGAGCGGAGGGTCACGCGTGAAATGAAATATTAAAACAACGCCGGGCTACTGCCAAATGTGCAGGTCCGAAGGTCGAAAAATTGCAGTAGGTAGACGTGAGTCAGCGGTGTCAATGTTGCCAGATTGTATATTTTCGCATTAGTTGAGTTTAGTGAAAAAAACCACTTTAAATTCAGCTAAAACTTAGTAAATACATAGATTAAATTAACAGGTTTTAAACAAAGAACTCCTGGTTTTACCAAATTAAAAAAAAAACACCTAAATTCTTATAGGCATATATAGCGGCGTAACTACATGAGGGACAAAGCTCTTGACCAGAAATACAGAAGAACACCTGGTTTCACCAAAGTTTATCTAACTAAACATATTTATTATTCACTTATAAAATAAATAATATCACTTTTTTTAAATGGATTGAGGATGCATCCACTCATAACAAGGAATTTTACCTAATAGATTTTGCCATCAACAGGGAATTTGCACCCAAACACGGTCTTAACCTGCGGGTCTTACGAACTTTTGGCACTGGAAACTTCTACTTTATCTATGTGCTCTATCTAAGTGCCTAAAAAAATAAATTTTTATGATGCATAAGTAAGACGTGTACCAAGAATCGTAATGATTGTTGCGTTGGACGTGTACGATATCGCTTTGAAAAAAGAGGATAGAGTAACAAATTTCCAGCGATAAAAGTTCGTAAGACTTAAGACGGAGTTTGACTATATTGTCACGAGTAATTTTAGGGGTAGCGCGTTTATTTAAAGAATAACTTTTTAGAGAAGAGCCTCGTCGCGATTAGTACAATGACGGGGTCTCAATGCTTCCTTTAATCTACCACCGAATGTTCTACTCGTGAGGACACGCCTTGTTTGGCGTGTCGGGGGG
>JAEQML010079029.1:0-12167 GCA_016904865.1 Pissodes strobi | reverse complement strand
AGATAGAGAGATCGGTAGACTATAATCAAAATAACTGACTTACAGTCTTAATTATATCTTCATTAATTAACACGATTCCTAACGCAAAATATAAGATACGCAATGACTGCGTATAAATTATTTATAAATAATAAAAAACAGTTTTACATTACTCTGGTCGAGTTGTGGAGTTGTAGACACGGTTCCTAAATCTCTGCACGTTTGTCACACGTGATTGCGTCGCCCCGACAAAAAAATGGCATTGGTTCGGCTACGGCGTAGTTCTGTCTCACAAAATGAATTCTGTCCCACAGAAAGACATTAGCGCTCGGAAAGAAAGCGGTTCTTCGGAAAGAAGTCGGTACTTCGAAAAGACCCTAGTTAAAAGATAAATAATTTTTAGCCATCTTCAATGGTAATACTCGTATCGAACATACTTTTTTTTAAAGGGTCACCACACTGCTTCTCCACACGACGTTTTTACGACGAGATGAACGGTATTTTACAAAATATACATTCTATTGATTGGAATTATTAAGGTAACGGCACTGTTAAGCGATACTCAATTCTGAAGGTAAAAACAAAATGTTGCTATTGAAACGAATTGCTCGCTTGAAAGTCGAAACGAGAAGGCCCACTAATTTTTCCACAACCTAATATATTTATAGCACTTTTTCACGTGCGCATTCGCCGAATATATCTTCCTGTCAAACCGGTTTGAGTACCGAAATCAACTCACATAGTAAGGCAATAGCGATACAACAAATCAACCAGTAAGCAGAGAAATTCGCAAAATTGTATTCCGTATCATTTACAACGTTACATTGTACATTCATAGAAATATCTGGTATATATTATTAAAAATCTTTTTAAATAAGTGTTTTTTTAAGAAAAAAAATTAACAAAAATAAAAATCCAAACTAACCCAAACAACATTTCTTTTAGACCTGAGCTCGACATACAAATGCAGATACCATTAGGTAATCTCAGCATCATATCTCAAGCTAAACCGTGTGGCTTAACAATGGGTGCTGGAAAAGTGACGGAGAAGCAAATCATAAACAAAGATCTACTGTTCGTCACGGACAGCAAGACAGTTGTACAAACACTCAACAAAATGGAGACCAGAAGCTTGATGGTTAAGGAGTGCATAAAATCACTAAACTAAATATCTGCAGAAAACAGAGGAACCATAGCCTGGAAAAAGGGCACAATGGAGACTTTGGTAATGAAAGGGTAGGCACTCTTGCTAAGAAAGCGTCTCGTAAAAAACCGACTGATCCAGAACCAATACTACCACTCACAATGTACACTGATCGCTCACAAATTAAAAAAAACTGCAAATCGAAAATGGAGCACCAGGTGAAAAACGGCAGAAGAGCTTCGCCACTCCTAAGCAACACTAACAGGTCCTGGTAAATGCAAAACTAGATATTTTCTTAAACTATCAAGGAAAATCTTGAAAATAATGACAGAGATACTTACCGGTCATTGCAGGCTAAATGACCATCTGCACCCGATAGCTGTCCTTGACGACTCCGTATGCTTAGAGAACGATGAGACGGCAGAAGATATTCTGTATGACTGCCCGGTTCTCGCCAGACAAAGACATGGCCAACGATAGCCGACATAAAGAGATGCGATCCAAGCCGCATGCTAAGGTACATAACCACCGTAGGACTGCTGGATTTGTAAAACCTTGGCACAATGGGCCCGCTCAAGTGACCTACGTGCGCAAGTGGCTGGCATATTTATGCCTCACCACCCCCTTCGTTATCCGTATCTGTACCACAGCATTATCATTCCAGCGTGCAATCAGAACTCCATTTTCAGGACAAATTTTAGATTCATGCTCTTCTCTTTTCTTCTGGTTAGATTTTTTATTATTAGTTATAGGGCAAAATTTGGTAATGGATTTTCTCTCATCGTTATTGTCGCTCTATAACCACGATCCCTGAGATAACAAGGTAGGCGAAACCCAGTAAAAAGATAATCAAAATAGATCCTGTGGTAGTAAGTCTGATCTGGTAATTCATGCAACATGTTTGCGATATTGAGGCTTATAAAAACCATTGTCATTAGGTCTGCTTCTCTGATAGACGTCAAGGTTCACCAATTAACCAAAATCTGTATTGAGACACCAAACCTTGTAACCAAATCTAATTGGTTTGCCCTTTATGTTCTCCACTCCTTGTGGAGGTGTGTAACCCATAACTTCCACTTCGTGTCGGTTATCTCCTGAATTATTGAGATATACCTATACACCTTTTTTCGACTCCTCGCTGGAACCTTAACCAATAATCGCTCCTTTTTTCAAATTTTCCTTTTCTACTAAGAAATATTCAGACCCTTCTTCTATTAATTCGGCAACTTCGTCATCGGTATTGTTCTGTAAAACTGGTGGTCCTGGTTCATCGTCTAAATCTGAGTCATCATTAAGAGCCGTTACGCTTTTACCCAGCTTTACCTAAAGCTGTTTGTAATGTTTCATCTTGTAGGTACAACTTTGTTGTAGGTAATCTACTAAAACACCGTGAGCGGCATTTTCTTCTACGTTGTGACTTCCAGGATATTTTTATAAAACTCTCACCGGATCAAATAGCACGACTTTAGTAGCTCTGAAAGACGAAATTAAATCTTGCCTAATGGCATTGGTGCCACGTTCTCCCTTTTCATCCATTTCCACCAAAGAAGTAGAAAGTATATGTAGAATATCTTGCTTGTCAATTGATGTGCAAGTTACATGTGACTGTTTCCATTTTCATAAAGTTGATCTCCAGGAAATTTTAAATGCTCTAAAAAAAGTCCACATCTAAAGGGTGTGTCAGATGTGTGGAGTTTACGGGCAAACATACAAAAGCTTTGTTATTTTTCTCGCATAAACAAAGAACATCGTTAGCGAAATGTGATGACAAATTGACTCCTAACAGAACTTTGTGATCTTCTAATTCTTAAGCATGCGGTAAGAGGCATGATGTGAACCAGTCCTCGAACATCTGAGCGTCCATTCACAATGGTCTGAACGGTTATACCTCAATCCTGATCCACACCTTGGCTCACTGCAACAAGGATACCACTTGGGGCTATTTTCAGCTCATTGAACCCACATTTTTTCGGATTTGTAGATACTATATGGAGGCAGCCACACGCCCGATGCACAACCATACATCATCATCTCTCGGGATATTTTGTTTCCCGTCGAAATAACATTTCTTATTTCCTGCTTAATCTTGAACGATATGACTATGTCTCGTGTAAATTGTTAAAATATTCCGTTATAGTGTGTCTTAAAACAAAAGCCGGAGAGCGTTTAATACTTTCTGCACTTTCTTCACAATTATGCCATATGAAGAGCTAGCTGGAGAATAATAATATATCCAAAGGTTTGACTGCATAGATAAATAGACCGGCTTTTTAATTAAAAACAAAAACAGATATATGACAAACAACTACTAGAATGCTAAACTCTGAAACTGCCCTTAATTACAAAACATAGTATGGTTGAGATATATCAATTCAATATCCTGATTTTGCTGGCCGTTTATTGAGAAAAAATATTAAGTTGTAATATATTAACCCCTTCCGCTCCATCGTATCCACATATGGATATTTCTAGCTATAGCAAAATTTGCCACAATATCCACATATGGATATTCATATACGGGATAATAACTAACGCACTTGGAAAAAGTGGTGCAGGACTCGGTAGATTAATTTAGATCGCGGTAGGACACGATTTTTTTTTTCAAAAAACACCCGGACTAATGTAAATGGCTCAAAGTCGATGTTCACTAATGTGGTGCTAACGCAACGGCAATGATGGTTTGTTTAGTTTGTTATTTAGTGTATTTTCAGAATAGAGGGAGGCTCACGTGGTTTTGTTCTTGCTTGTGACCTACGGTTATTTTGGTAGGAAATACATATCCAAAAGTGGATATTCTGGGTTACTTATATATCCACATGTGGATATTCTGCTAAGAACTATAAATTGTTGTACAAAATTAAATTGTTTAAAACAATTATTTGGCCTACATATGTGAATATCTCTTTTATTCTACATAATAATATTTAAAAAATTAATTTTGGACAAACATTTTTAGTGGTATACAGCCTTATACCTAGAAAAATCAGCCTGGAGCGGAAGGAGTTAAGAGTTAAAACAAAATGGTCACCAGGCACTGAGATTCTAAAGAAGTTACTCCAAATGTAGAAGAAGTCTACTAAAGTGTTGAAGAGAGTCTGCCCGCTAGATTCCTTCAAGCCATTTTTCATAAAATTCCAAGATTCCATTGCTATGTATCTCAATCTTTCAAAAAATACTTGAGATCCATCAGAATATAAACAGATTTGCGAAGCTGTGATACATTCGTAACTACCTAACTCGCTCCCATGATATTACGTTGTTTATTCCAATGCTATTAGCACTCCAGTAAACTTGATATATAATAAACTTGGCACCCATGCTCATTAAAACATACATTTTATCAATTTTTACTATGTTTTTGTACTTGCTCAGTCGAAAAATTTCTGAAATCGCCATCAATATCTTAGTAATTGTCAATTTTGTATGTGCCTATGTTATGATTTATTAGACGAAGGTATCCAAAATGTCTACAATCTTGGACATATATCCCTTGAAGTAAGATAGGCCTAAATTAATAAATCAATAAATTTCTGTCCTACTTGAAACACTAGAAAAATGATGAGTAAATCCTTGCATGCTGGCAAACTGGTTTTAACATTCAAGCCCATTAGTATACAAAATTGAAAAGTTTCATAAAAAAAGAACCGAACTTCGGCTGCCTTTAACTTTTCAATGCTTGTCAAGTCATCGCACAACTTTCTCATGTAAAGGAATCCTTAACTTAAGGAAAGATTTGATATTCCACTTTTAGCCGGTTACGCTAAAAACTTTTTCCTCCGAAAGCCAAGTTTAAGGATTTTTCCCAGCTTATAATTATCGGGCGATTTTCTATATGAATCCTAAAAAGTTTATAGGAATTTCGGTGTTCCGTGAATTAGGTATCATTATCTTTAGATTGTTCGTGATCCTATAACTGTGGATTTGCGATACGAAGTTAAATGAAATAAGTAGAGAACAAAACATATATTGCTACGTTTAGTTATCCGTGCTGCAACGCCTTGGTTGGCGTGCAGGATATATAGCCCAGATTATGGATCGATCTACGTCAGATGAGAAAATGTAATAAAGAAGGCAATTCGGTGCAACGTCTATTGATCAAAGACTTAATGGGAAAACAATAACAACTTCTGTTAGTCAAAGACTTAATAAGTTTACACTATACCCGATCAATAAAACACGCATGTCCTTTCGGTTGAGGTATGGTTTGAATTGTTGATAGGTCTTAGTCCCTGTATTATAAAGAAGTTCTTTAAAAGCGGTGTTGTGTTTTAATTTATGGTTAGGTTTGGTTATTTCATGAGATAATTATCTAATGTTCCTGATTTATCTGTATTTCACTCAGGACTTTAAGGCACCCTAACTGATTAACTATAAATGACACTGGACTTAGAATTTTGACAGATCTATCGTAGATTTGACTTTAGTACTTTTTAGGCAATATCCCCCCAGAAGTACGTTCTTGAGAATTGCACTTCCCGTTTTGGGTCTGAAGATTACGATATGGTTAGAGTCCCTACTACGTCTCTGTGGACTGGAATAGGTGAGTCTCAAAAGCCTATCGGTCTGCTAAAATTTAAATCATAAAAGTATCAAATCTATCATTGTTATGCAAAATTTCAAATACTCCGAAGTAAAAACACTAAAAAGGCAATAAGTCCGAAAAGCTTTCCATTAAAAAATAGGATCAAATATCTTGTTTGCTGATGGAACATACCTGAAGGTAATTTTGAAGATGTGTCATATGATACAAGTAATATCGATCTTGTACACACAGTAACTACAAAGTTGTCTAGAATCACCGGCGAAAAGGACAAAACCTAGACTTTTGTTTTCAGGAAACATTCGTAAAACATAGGAACATGATTTGAGAGCGCAAGGGAACCATAATTCCTAGGAAATCAAATCCAACATATTAAGATAGCGAGGTCTATTCCTCGAAAAGGAAATAGCAGTCAACTTCCAGAAAATTTGCAGGTAAAGTCTGGGTTTTTGTTTCAGGTCACACCCCTATTACGACAGCACAAAGCATATCTGTTTATGTGAAAGACATCTACCTACCTGTATTAGCTATATTTTTACACTTCTCTTCTCTATGTATTTTACTGTCTATGAATCTTGGGTTGGTTTTCTCTATTATCTAAGATACTCATCATTACTACCTGGGATTAAAAATACAATTCTATGATTTACTTCTTAACTTAAGACTGTCCCTTACAGTTTCCTGTGCGTAACCTCTTTCGTCTAAAATTTCTAATCGGCTTCCTACTAAATCTTCGTCCTCTTTTCTGTCCAAAATGTCGCTAACATTATTTTTTGTTTTATATTTTCTTTCTTGTATTTTGTCACTGCTTCTTTCAAATTAACTGTATAATCCTTCTTTATTTAAATACGTTTTCAAATAGCATTTGTTTTTGAGGTGAATGGCCTCTTTTCATATTGTCATGAGTAGCTTAGGGGGTAGCGTGATTTCTTTAAAGAATAACTTCTCAGAGAAGAGCCGCGTCGCGATTAGTACAATGACGGGATCTCAATGCTTCCTTTAATTCTACCACTGGATGTTCTACTCGCGAGGACACGCCTTGTTTAGCGTGCCGGGGGGTAACTGAGGTAGACCGGGACCGCGTTACGTGGGTTAAGAAGAGATGATAAAGTAAGCACGTTTAGTTTATAACAATAACAATGTATTAACGATAAAACTTTAACAATAATTATTGGTAAGAAAAAATGAGATTCTATTATACCCGATTACTACGGTGCGCATGTTTTCTCGACATGAGGTACTGTTTATAGGTCTTTGTTTAATGTCTTATAATTTATAGTTTTTCTTAAGAGTTGGGTTTTCTTTAAGAGCACTAAGAGATTTCACTAAACTTTTTAACTGACTATTTAGACACTTGTCTTTCTCAACACTCTGACAAACTTCTTGTCAAGACTTTACTATGGAGGTTGTGCAACCCCTGGTCCTAGCAGTCGTCAAGTGACTAACCGGTACCAGGTTAGGAAGGAAAGGACTAGAACCTAAAGCAGTCGTATGACTAACTTTAGGAGCGGATAGAACCCAGAAGGCAGTCGTCAAGTGGCTAACCTTGGGAGCTGGAGGTGAGACTAAAGTCTGCCGAACTGAGGGTTCGGTAGCGTATTTATATAAAACAAAGTGATGATCATTGCTTGCATAAGGTTCAAAGTCACTCCCGTTGATTGCTCGCGTTGTTTATAGTTTGTCTTTAATGTTTATATAACAATCTCAAAGTTCAAGTTCAAACTTGCGACAGGGTGATATTTGTTTAGTAGCTTATGCCTTTTAGTAGATTACAATATTTTAATTTCAACCCCTGGTCTGAAGGACGCTAGCTATGGAACGGTTACTTTTTAGGACCTCTCGAAACATCAACTCAAGATTATATGACGTTAAAACCATCTCTTGGATGGATATGTCCAAACGAAAACAGTAGATATCGTATAATCAACACTTAAACTTTACATACCACCAGATACATTCAAACCAAATGTAAATCACATTGTAACACTTTGACATCATATTATTCGATTTAATAATTAATTAATTCCTCGGGGCTCCATCCGGTCTTTCCCTGACCTAGAGAGTTTTTTGTCGAACTGATGCTGGCCGCATGGTGCCATGTGCAGCTTCGCAGGAAGCACTAAAGAGCCTTAATTGGGATCAACCAAGTAGCCATGTGGGTTGGAAAATAGCCACCAACCACTGCCAGTAATTTTTACTTCTGTGTGATCAGGTGTAAAGGACAAACAAGTAAGCCTTATCATTACCCCTTTTATTTTTATCTAACTTACCGTTAAGTAACTCTTAATCAATACATATTTTTATGGTCTCTATTTCCGTTTCTTATCATTACTTGATTAATTGATACAGACTTTCTTCACTATCGTATCTGATATTATCTCGACTATCGAATGTTTTGCTAATATTATTAAAATTATCTGGTATTTTCTTGATTAGTCAATGTCTTGCTTACAGTTCATGTTAACATAAAAAATTATATTTCCATTTTATTTAATGTTTTACCATTTAATACAACTTAACTTCAATTTCCATGAGATATTCTTGAATGAATTTTTACTTGTATTATGTGTATGTTTTTATATTTTGTCCTAGGAAAATATAGCTCTTATCTACAAATGTTTATAAAAATGGATGCAGATTATGCCCTATTACTGCGCTATCATGAAGAATTATTATATAATTGAAACATAGCGCATAATATTGCATGAAACATCAGTCCAGGATTTTGGAATGCAAATAACTTTGTAACATGTAAATACGAAAACCGCACTAAGCAAGTTTGTCGGCTAAAATTTTATGCTGGGGCAACATTACATTTTCCACATTTCGGCTTATATTTAGCTATTATGAATTTCAAGTAAATTTGAATAATAAAATATATGAATATACTTTAAATTCCAAATTAGATATGAGTTTCTGTTTAGTATTACAATGTACAAGAATGCGTGTCTATTTTTATTCATAAAATTGGACATTACCAATAACAGTGGCCGTTTTTTGATATAAATAAAGTCAATTAAAATAATTGCATGACAAATATATGCACATTCCGGCAAAATTAGAAAAACTGGCAATATTTTGCATACATTTTCTCTGGAAACCTTCACTTGTCTCATTTATTTTGGAACCGTATTCACTCTTCTCGAATAAGGTACAGACCATGCAGACTGCTTGAGTGATTTCGTAATAATTAATAATACATTTATATTTATTTAGTAAGTGTTCATACATATTTCCATTCTTTGGCTTTACAGATTACTCATTGAGTTACAAAACGATTATGAAAAGAATTAGACGATGCGTCCTAAATTAGATTAGAATTACGCGTAAGAGTTATGAAAGTACTTACAGCTGCAAAAAGTTTTACTCTACTCATAATATTTTAATTCATAAGTTGGAGTGTAACGGAATATAAGTTATTCCGCTCCACTAAATTCTGTTTAATGATCAGTGATTTTCGATGTACGGGATATGAATCGCCAGTGACATCTGTTCGCAAATGGGTATATTTCGCACAACTAATTATTTAAGAAGAAGAGGTACGCTGGTTTATATCCATAATTTGCGGTTTCTTGTCGTTGTAGATTTCTACATTGAGTGAGTGACATCTATTCGGAAACGGGCCTATCTCATGTAGTTGGTAATTGAAGGGCGTAGTACGCTATTTAATACCTGCAATTTAAGCATTTAATCTACAATAGATTACTATATTTAGCGTACGTTGAGTATTTCCTTAGTTTGTCGCCGCGTAACCTTTAGCGGTTGTCACATGATTTAAATTATCCAATGAGAACATCAAAAATCAGAATTCGTTGAACGTCTTAAATTTTAAAGGAAAGATCGTTTATCTTTGTGGCAACGTTTGACTCGGTAAGTGCTAATTTTTGATCTCATATTTTATTCATCTTGCATATATTTCACTAATCTTTTAATTTTTCAAATACATAATTAATAATTGTTTCTGATTCGCTTAAGCAAGAATTTAGCATTTTTTTATTACACTCTCGATTAATTTACGTCTTCAATAATCTTAATTTTGTTGTAGTGACCATCGGGTTAAAATACCGATTTGTTGGTGGATAATTGCGTATCTTATTAGTCAAATTCATATAATTTGATAATGGTTTAATATAAATTTATGTAGAACGAAATTATTTCATCGTTTAGCGGTCACGCATATTATTTTACGTATTTTCATTAAACAGAATTATTGGGCATATTCTCAAAGTGGATTTTATATGTTCCTGTAAAGGTAGTAAACTGAATTTTTAGCAGAATTTCTCTGAATTTTCCCTCATAGTATTGTTGGTAATAATATTTTTTTCTTTTCAGGCTTATTTCATTAAAATTTCAGTTTATTTGTAACATCAAGCAAATAATTATTAGCACTTGCCCTGTCACGTTTCAACACTGATGTATCGACGTTAATTTGCATTTATGAGAGGTTCGGCTCACAAGTGTTAATTTACCTGTTTTTTTCTTTATCTTTTATCTTAATTCCTATCTCAATGTAAGATAGTGATTGCCTTATCTTTGTCTCTAATTAATTGATGTGTAATTAGGCTCAATTATCGTTTATGTGCCAAGGGCCATATATGTATAAAAAGTAATAGAAATTACTTATTTTGGAGTTATAAGACTCGTTTATAGAGAGGTTGTACCTCTATTTTTTCATTTTATCATTAAAATCATTCTATTCTTTATTTAGATTTGCCGAGCGCCACTGTTTGGAACGAAGTTTCATAATTTTCTTTTGAATTTTAAATTTCGTCATAATTTCTTTTGAATTCCATATCTTAGAATAAAGAAAAGAAATATCTTTAGTAACAGTAATTATTTATAGTGTTGCTTAACCATAGTTATTTATAATTTTTGCTCAACTTAAAATTTTAATTTAAGTTCTGATTATACCTTCTGTAACCAGTAATTTTTCAAATTAGCGATTAATACCTCCTATGTGATAGTCTATCTGAGGTCCACCGGATATTTCCTTGAATAATTTTATAATAATTAGCGATATACATTGGTCTAAAATTAGGTTATTTTCTCTTCCATGTATACAATTCCCGAGTCGACTGGGAAAAAGCTTCAGCTGTCCATCCACGTCGCCATAGCAAACTGACAGAGGGAACAGATACTCACAACTTTTAAGTCCTAGATGTCCTCAAGTTAATTAAACTTGGGAATTGGCAGAAGCAGGTTACAGTAGAAGATCCAATACGGTTGCATGGTTACGGGATAGTGGGACAAGCTAAGTATTAGCCAATCCTAAAAGGAATATATTTGTACAGACCATTGTAATCATCTTACTTTTTCAGTCAATTTCTTTAATTTTTTACATTAGTTTTAATTCTCATTGCTAGTCAATTTATTCAAAACTTAAATATCAAATAATATAAATTGTAATTTAATTGTATTGATAATCCACATTTTACATTCATTTTACATGATATCATCATAGTTCATAATTGTGAATTAACTGTTAAATTAATATACATTGTTGTTTTAAAAATACTTTGCTTACTTTATTACAGGACCGGGTTCTGTAAGACTTGAATTATAAGTGCTATTTCTTAATATTCTTATCTTTATAATTATTGATATCTAAGTATTCATTTTCTGCTTGCATTGCCTCTAAGAACTCTGGCGCACACAATAAAAAAAAATGTAATTAATGAAAGAGACAACTCACACCCTCAGTGAAAAAGAATCTCATATTTAATTAAAGTAAATATATTAACTTTCGCTAAATTTATCCTTACAAATTGGCGACTGAGCTAGTATATCATTATTAAGTGACGCCAATTGATCTATTCATCACAAAGTGGCGCCCAATTAGTTACAGGAGAACCTTGGTGTCAGGAGAAATGATACTCAATCTGTTCCAAGCATACTTTACTGATGGATTGCAGGTGGTCAGAATCAGTTTTCCATACTCTATTTGATTCAAATATAATATCTCTTTTTCAATACAAAATTATCATATTTCAAATATTCCTAAAAATAAAACTCGAATCTTGATTTAGTTATTATGTCACGCGGTATAAAAAAATCGTAGATAAAGACGAGAATACTTTGTACACGCAAATGGATCATCGCCAGCAGTTGACGGGTATAAATTGCGATAGCGCAGAGCTTCATATATTAGTAAACCTTGTATAATTAACATCTAACATGCACAGGATGCATGTATCTGGTCTGTCAGTAAACGGCGCTCGCCTAACATATACAGTGTGCACGTATCTGATAAGTCAGTAAATCGAGCCCGCCTACATGCACAGGGCGCATATATCTGGTCCGCCAGTAAACCAAGCCCTTTCACTTACTCGTCCATGCTACACACAAAGACAGTTTGCTCATGCTTTTCAAATTAAATCATCAAATAGCTTCCTCTAATACTGGTATTATATTTATTGGTACTCCCGCAGCTTGCGAATTGAACCCAAATGGTATATGGAGGGACACGCAAGCCTAGTTCAGTCGGAACTTGTTGCTATATCCATA
>JAEQML010079028.1:0-12167 GCA_016904865.1 Pissodes strobi | reverse complement strand
ATATTAACAAAAAACTGATTTTTTATAAAAAGTTTGACACCCTGTATCTTGGAAACTATGCATTTTCGGACCCATGTTCATATCAAAAATTGTTCATGTTTGTTTATGTAGAATCACCCTCTGTAATTTGGCGACGCTATTTCCGGACACCCTGTATTTGTATATTTACGAGTTTAAGTTGTTTTCAAGTTAAAATAACGTATATTATAAAATACTCATATAATGCTAAAGGTTTTTGTTTTATCTTCAAAATTACTTTAGAACTAGCTCTATGGTAACTTATATTACCTAGTCTCTGTTTGTTTAGAAAATGAACCAAAATCGAATCTACAGCAATATCCTTTGATTTTTCTTTTATCTAAACGGTTAATATTGTGTAGGGGATGATAATTCAACTAAGTTTACGATTTATGTAATGTTCAAAAAACCAATTAAACATATTTTCAAATAAAGCGATTTAATTCGTATTATGTTAATATTTCACGCCGCTGTGCATCGCATTCGCATTTAAAGATTCTTTACAGGCGTAGCCGACTATATCAAAATCGGCCTCTCGTATTGGTCGATCCGTATGACCCTCCGCTCGCTTCGCTCGCTACGGGGGCTCAATAAAAGGAAACTAACCAGGTGCTAACCAGACATACCCAAAATCAAGAAAAAAACTGTTTAGAATCATAATCTTAAAAAAATAATTAAAAAAAGCGACGGGGTTCGAACCCGTGCCGTCCAGGTGGACCCAACTACCTAAACCTTTCAGCCACGAGAGCTCTTGCGAGAAATTGCTTGTATCACGATGACATATTGTAATACGAGATGGATCGACCAATATGAGAGGCCGATTTTGATATAGTCGGCTACGCCTGTAAAGGGTCCTTAAATGCATCGCATTCCAAGACTGCCGCTTAAAAACTCTCGGCGACACCTTTAGCGCCATCTCTTGTCACAACGTTTATTCACTGCATCAGTTTAACTAGATAGCTAAAAGCAGAACGGCTTCGAACAATACAACACACGTATTTCAAAACACAAGTCTAGGGTCAGCTACAAGCAGAAACGCATCCGACCAATCACAGTGCTTCCTACAGGATAGCCAACTAACTCAACCTTAAAATCCTATCTATAATTTTAGGGGTCCCTAAAATTCCGATCTATAATAATCGAATTTTATAAAAACCAGTCAGCAGATGTTAAAATTCATAATTTTAATTTAGACAACCGGGGATGTTAAGTTTTTGTACATCTTCTCTATATTTACATTATTTGCCCTTTACGGAAGTGATATGTTAGTAGCGGGGGTAAGTTCGCTCTCCAAGGGAGAAAGACAATGCCTTTTCACGTTCTAGAATACTTGTTCAATGGCTCTCTTCCAAGTAAGTCGCGATAGTACGCGCTCTCCGTGGCAGTCGGCCATGGAAGACTTCTTCTCCGACCTCCGACTCTCAGCCAAATAAGTCGCTATAGTTCTAGCTCCCCGTGGCACTCGGCCATGGAAATTATTGTTTCCTGAATCTCTCACAAGTAAGACGCTATAGTAAGTGTTCCCTGTGGCACTCGGCCATATAAGTAAACTCAGTCGTTTACAGTCACTCTCAGGACGCACGTAACACATGATATAAGAACATAAGCCGGAAATCTTAATGAAACCAAACGTTTATTTTCTAGCCTAACAGTACAACCTCTTAGGTACCAAAAGTGATATATTTCACTTAAAAAAACAAAAAGAGTAACACTTAAAAAAATAAATAGTGAGCCGACTCAAAATGGGATATTTGCCCCACTAGTGGGGTAAAAGTCTCAAACGTGTGGGGCAAAAGTCCCACACAGATAAACATGAGGTAAACATTATAATAGTAACAAAGACAAAAACTAAAACAAAAAAACAACGAAAACAAAAATTCAAATATCATGAAAAAAGTAAAAAAAGATGGGAAAATAGATTCTTCACAACAGTCGCAAATAAATTTTCCAATATTTTCATAAGCGCTGCACTCCTCGTTCCTCGTGCCACCACTTTGAATATTTTTCGCATTGAACCCAATCTTCTATTGGCGGATCGCTATATTTCTCCGAGCAACCAGGACATGCGAGTTCATCCGAAAACAAGATGTATGTGGCAAAAGTCCGCGCTGATTTTTGCCCCGTGAAGAAATGGAATTTTTGCCTCACAAGCTAAAAATATTTTCAAATTTACCACCATTTTTTACCGAATGAGATACGTGCAAATTCACTGTGTGTTACAGACACTCACATGCCATAGCTCATTCCACTAATTGGTTTTTAAAATATAATAATAATCAACGATACAATAGCTTATAAACTAATTCGCTAAAACTAAATGCAAAGCGTATAAAAGTATAAATTACCTCATGGCTGCAAGAACACCCTGCTAGGCACCCAAGAAAACACTGGCCGATGCGGTTTGGTATTTTTCAGAACATATCGTGGCGGTGTTGTCTGATTTTCCTTTTTCTCTTGGAAATTTTAATTTGAGACTATTGCCCCGCGCGTACTTTTGCCCCATTCTACTATACTTTAAATGTTTACATTTGCTATTTTCAGCTTTAAGTTGTCTTCAAGTAAAATAACATATTAAAATATTCATATAATGATCACACACATAATTACCACTTTATGTCACCTGATTAGATCTTGTAAGAGGTGATCTTAATTATTTATTCCTTAACATATTATACGTATTTGATTTATTTTTCCTTCAATTTTAAAAACTGCAGCCTTCCCAAGACAACTTTAGGCCTTGGTAGGAACAACTCAATAGCTGTAGTATTTGTCTTTGGATGTTTGCGCTGAATTGATCTTTATCTTTGTCTCAAACTGATTTCTGGATTTATTAAAATATCTTCGTCTCATATTGATTTTTAGATTATTTAAAATAAAATATTTCTGTCTATAAATGACTTTGAATTATATATGAAATGAATACTTAATAAATTACTCAACTGAAAGGTAGTTAAATAGAAGAGAATTAAAGCTATTTAAATCAATATTTGGAAAAAAACAACATGGGTTTATTCAAATGATACTAACTAAACGATATAATAGGCAATGCTTGCCTATTTAAGATCCCAGGCATCAATTTATCTACATTGATTCACGAGATAAGATAAGATAAAGATCACTAAGATTAGGTGAAACAGTTCCACGTGCAAAAATGGCCGGTTGTATCATCAATAATTGATAAGATGAAAATGCACTTCTCCCTATCATGGCCAAACATAATGAAAAACCATCTCACATCTTCTTTAACTTCCAGATCAAAGTGGAGTTTGGGTTAGTCTCAACTGATTTTTGGAATCATAAAATATCTTTGCTTCATATTAATTTTTAGATTAATTAAAATATTTCTATCTCTAATTGACTTTGACTTATATACGAAATATATACTTAATTTATAATGGATTGCCAAATTGAAAGGTAGTTAAATAGAAATCAGGCAGGGAATAAAAGCTATTTCAATCAATATTTGGAAAAAAGACACCATTGTATTCAAAGGATGCAGCTAAACAATATAATCGGCAATGCTTGCCTATTTAAAGTAAAGCCCCAGGCATCAATTTACCTAAAATGATTCACGAGATAAGATAAAGATCACTAAGATTAGATGAAGATTAGGTGAATCATCAATCGATAAGATCCAAATGGACGGTACCTTCTCAAAACACCTCTTCCTGTGATAGCCAAAAAGAAAATGAATGACGAACTCCACCTTTTTTAACTCCCAGATCAAAGTGGAGTTTCTCAAAAACTGCATTCGCCGATAAATCCTATAGTCCCGTTTCCTACCATGAAGAAGTGTTTTGCCGTTTTAACCCTTAGCCACCCTGGTCTCAATGTAGTGACATAAATCCCCGGCACCGGTCTCAGTGACCGCTACTTTCTACACTGTATTTTTCGTAAACAATCGCATTAGAAGTCTGTATAATGACATATATATGTTTGTTAGAAATATTAGTGCACAGTAAAACTACACATAACAGTTTTGAAAGTTTTTAATTCGAAATAAAAACATTAGTCTTTTAGCTATACAAAATGCACCATTTTGGGTGTTTTTGTTATAATTATTATCTTATGTTAAGAATTCACACTAAACTTTATTTTTTCGATACTACAAGGATCCAATAATGCTACAATTACAAAAAAACAACATATTATCGTAAACTTCTAAAAAAATGCAACATCTTTATTAGGAGTTAAAATTTTCTCGCTACACTGAGTGCAAACTCTATATTTAGATGTATGCTATAATTATTATCTTATACAAATAATAACAAATAAATTATATGTTTTCGATACTACAAGAATCCAGTAGTACTTATTATAATAAAAATATTCTGTGTAACGTCTCCACTTATTTCGCCACTATCACTACTTTCCCTTTCTGGACACTCTGAAAATAAGTCATGCTCGCTTTCGATGTGATCTTCTTCAGCACAACTTAGGTCCACATCACTTCCTTCACCATCTTCGTACCATTTTCAAACAGTTTCTTCAAAATTTTTATCCATATAAAGCACTAACCGCGATGGCCCTGCTTCATCAGACATTTCGCAAACACCCGAGTCCGGTCACCGTGACCGCTCTAATAATATAAAGGGATATTGAACACGTGCATCGAACACTATCGACAAAAATGTACTAACCTATCCAACACTCAAGTAAATTGAACGATTAGCTAGACGCATAATGTTGGTGGGTAGAAAACTGCGGAGATACAATGATTTTGCGAACACGTTGCGGTCACCCTGACCGGACCCGGGTGGTTAAGGGTTAAATCATGCAAACTTACATAATATTGAAACTAATTAAGATATTAAAAAAGTTTTTCTACTTTTGCGTTTGTATAAAAATAATCATAATATTAATTTTGTTTTAAAAGAAAAATGAATTTCATACGAACCCTACTTGAGGTGTGTAAAGTTAAAAAAAAAAACAACATCACGATTGTACAACATGTATATTGAGCAATTACCGTTCTCCATTTTCTGTACCTCTGTAAATCGTATCGAATATTCGATACGGTTGCTACCGGTTCAATTCGAGTAGTAAGTTGAAACTAGGTGTAACAAAAAAGTTAATTCTAGTAGAAATATAAATAAACTTGGTACAAAAACCATTTTAAGGAATTGTTAAATTTATCGTAATAAAATCTATGTCACTTTGAGACAGTAAAAATCTGAAAAATATACGCTTGTGGCACTATTAAAGCTAAACGTCTGGGATGGGAATACCCGTAGATTTGAAAACAGATAACGAAATTAACAGAAATGACATATGAAGGATAAAAGGATATAATAAATATGATAGGGAGCAACTTTTACAGACCTGATTAGCTGATATTATTGGGACTATTGACCAGAAGAAAATGGATGAAGAAATATTGTCAGACGGTGCAATGCGTTGGGTATATGTTGACAAAATAGACAAGCTGAAGACTACTTATGAAATCGATAAAAATGTAAGAAGTGGCGGCTCAGAATTTTATGATATTTTGTTGATGTTGCAATCGTTGTTAACTCATTGTAACTTGTATTGATAGATGCAGAAAAAACAATTTGAACCTAGATAATTTCAGGCTGGGTTAGTGAGAGCAGTTAGTGACACTCCTCGCAAAGATAGGCCTAGCGCAAAATGTCTATAAGACAAATCAAGCCAGATGTTCATCTGAGAGAGATGGGATTCGGCTGCTCATACGCCAGTTCATTCCAGATCTAAGATACGTGCCCTATGCAGTTCCAGAGCAGAACAACACCGTACATAGTTCTGCTCTACGTGCAATGTAGGCCTACACCTGAATGGTATAAAAAATCTTTGGCTAAGTACCATAGAAGAAGCTAATAAAGCTACTTATTTAATATGTATTTACATAAGATTTGTATATGAAAATATGAAAATTGTATTTCGATAATAAAATCTCAGATTTTCCAATGGACTTGTTTTCTAAGCTGTGTGGTATTATGGTGAAACCAGCTGCTAACTTCTTTCTGGATAAATAAGAAATAATAAACTGGTCTTAAGCGCAATGCAATTGTTTTCATTTTTCAAAAAGTCTTTAAAGGGTTAAAAGGCTCGGAAATGGAACACGGCTCAAGCGACATTGTAAAGTTTCCTAAACTGTTTCGCGCATTCTGACTTTGACAACTGTAAGGTGCTTCAGGGTCGGTTTTTACTAAAGCTTAAGATTGAAAATAATAGGTTTGTTCTAGCAGCGATTTCAAACGGTTTCAAACCATCCGGAGTTTGCGCATAGCGATATAAGCGTCGCTTATATCGCTATGCGCAAACTCCGGATGGTTTGGAACCGTTTGAAATAGCTGCTAAAACAAACCTAATATTACTACCATAACCACCATTGCTTTCATGGAGATTATCCTTCTGTTAAACTTAACAGACAGTCAAAAAACTGGGTTCAAATATTTTCTAAACTCCTGTAGAACGCCTGTAGTTAGCTCGAAGTATCAAATAAATAATTTCTTTCACTTAAACTAACCAAGTTTCTTCGAGAGTATAAATAATGTTCTCAATATTAAACATATATTAATTGTAATATTAATACTAAATTGATTGATTTATTTGCGGGTAATCTACATTGACTTAATTTCATTTGACTATATCACGTCTAGATTTTTTAAATATTTTAAACACAATTACTTTTCCTTAAGCATTTTTTGTATATCCTCTAAAGTTTTACCCTTGGTTTCAGGCACGTAAAAGTAGTAAATTACTAAAGACACAAAACTTAATATACCGAAGGTGAAAATAGGACAAGCCATCTCCAGCGTTTCATTGGTAATATGGTAAAACTTGGTAACCAAAACAGCCAGAACTCCATAATAAATAGTAGCAAAACACAAGGCGATAGGCTTAATTTTAGGATGAAAAACTTCGGACATGACTAAAAGTGGCACGTTTCTAACGCCCGTGCTGAAGAAAGTGACGTATAGAAGTAGCGCTATCATAGGTACGGAACTATAGTCCGTTAAATCCAAAGAGGTATGGTTTTTAAGGAGCATATACGTCCCAGCAAGAAATAACGTTAATGTGGTACCGGACAGAGAAAATATAAACATAGGTCTTCTTCCGACAATGTCGATGATAAAAGAGGTGATTATAGCTAAAATTGCCTGCAAAGAAAAATATATGATGGTTCCTACATTAGCAGAAACGAAGCCCTCGTTTTCTTGAAATATGGTCTTGCAGTAGAATGTGATCGCGGCCGATCCGCAAAGTTGTTGGACACTGCGCAGTCCTAGTACAATGAGCAACGTTTTCCGGTTCACTGGTACTCTGAAGAGGTCTAGGAATCTGTCGTTGCCTTCTTGGTCTTGTATTGATTCTTTGAGGTCTTTTGATAGCCTGAAATGATACATTTTATTGCAGGTAAAATATGTTCAAAACCGGTCCAGGCCTAACTTACAGCTGCAGGTAATAATATTAATTTAGGTTAGGACGCCAGGAGTTTATGAAAATTGTTGAAGCAAAAGCCTCTTGACGTTTTATGGCCTGCCGTTTTATCTTTTAGCAGCTTAAAGTTTCGTTACTCATTTTAATTGAATTAAAATGAAGCGCAATAATAAATTTATAATCAGGGCCGGTTCTAAGCATATTTTTTGGGGGTGTGGAGAAATTAAAATGCCGAATGCTCCGAATATTTTTTCCGTTGGTATTCTTAATCTACACAATGTGGTACATGATATTTCTAAAAAAAATATTTTAAAATCATAAATTCAAACAATCAATAGATAAACAACAATATGTCTTCGTAGAAATACGTAGCAAACTATGATTTAAGCGACTTTAATTCGTTTTTGCTTTAAAGAAGACCGTAACGTTTCTAACGGAATATTTTCTAAAATATGCTTTTCTGAGAACAACATTAACAATGAATCTAGTCATGATTCGCTCATTGTTTCCCTCAGAAAATATTTAGTAAATTTAAGCTTACTAAATGCCTTTCATTGGAAGCCTCATTAACTGTAATTATTTTAACTAAAGTACAAAATTTATAACATAATGGTAAAATGTCTTTTACTTTGTAAGCCTTCTCAAAAACTGCATTTAAATTAAAAGTTGAAAAATCTTGATAATGATCGATAAATATTTCCAATTCAGCCTGAAGGGCTTCTAGATCTATGTGATATTCTGCTGGAAATAAATTTATTGCCACTTCTATAAGTTTAAAACTACATTTTTGCGGCTTAGAGGGAATGTAAAAATTTTGTAAAATTGCTGTACTATCTTTAATATATATATTTTTAATTTTTTTTCATTGGGTAATAAGACTATTCATAACAACTTTGAATTGTGAGATATGAATTAAATTGAGTGTAAAGGTCACTTCTGAATCTCTATTTGGATCCAATTTTTCAGGACCTATACTCCTAGGATTTTTTTCAAAACCAGCCTCACCATCAACTTCTTTTTTTACCTAATGCAAAAGCCAAATTACCAAATTGGAATAGCGCCACCATGCCATGGCGGTCGTTATTGATGGTATTCAGTGGAATAATGGTTGGCTAAATTAACAGTATAGCGGTAATAAAATTAAGGGGATTCATCAGCAGTATTTTTTTCGTTCCCGAATTTCTTCGTTAATATGCATAATAGTGAAAAACAGCCAAGTATAAAACTCGTTTATAATTACTGTATCTAGGGCAGTACAGTGATAAAAAATTGAATATCTTAATTTTAATTTTTAATATATTAGGGGAAAAAAATAACAAAAAAAATAAGTCTGTACGGCCCTAGTGGATCACAATTTAGACATATTGACAAAAGAAAATAAATTTTCCATCAAATAGTTGGTCCATAATCCTGGAATAAAGATTTTGAGCCAAAATCGCTGATTCGACACGCCCCCTTGTCGGGCAAACACATGAATTTATTTAGAATTATTTCTTCTGGTAAAAGCTGGCAGCGGCGCGAGGCCACGTGCTGTGTGTCTGTCGTTTACAACCTGACCTTCGGCCGGTCGGGCGATCGCTCGCTGGGTGAAACCAGTTTCCAGAAATATAATATTTGGTATTAATATTTATTTTGTGACTTTGTTCTAAATGATATTGAGCCGCTGCTCAAACTTTTCCCAGATATAGGCGGCCCATTAGTGAAACAAAGTCCTGTATCTCTCTTAACTATAGAGATAAAAAAAAAATAAATACAAAAATTGTAAGATATGTTGTGGTGCATATTGTGAAAATATTTTCAATTATACAGGGTGCTTTATAAAATCCTGTCGTTCGTTTTTTTTGACTTATTTTTATGGAATGCCTTGTATATTATTGCACATTTAGATTCTGCATAAAATTCTAGACACATTTAGTGAATAATGTTCATACCGAAATATTCACTGTTGAAAATCGGCCATCTACCAAGCTTGACAGCATGTACAGGGTGTCCCAAATTCGAGCCTCATCATTGGGATCTAGGAAACTAGAAGAGATACGAGGTCGGTTAAATAGAGACAAAGTTGCGGAATTTGATGCTGATCAAAATGCCGCCTTAAAACTTTAAAAATTCGGAATACTTCCGAAGATATTTAGAAAAAAACCGAATATTCGCGATTTCATTTTAATTTTTTTATGACTCTATTTGAATAGATATAACAAAATAAATTTCACATTCTCATTGCTACTTTTTCTGTTCTAGAAGATGGTGTTATCAGATTTTCACACCGACGTTTCGTCTTTGAGCTGCCATAATCAACTTTGTTTTTTTAAATACGGCCCTGGATTTTTTATTACGGACTTTAAGAGCTTCTAATGTCCCAAAACCAATGATGTATCGCACTGATTCTCAAAAATCGTTTTAATGATTTCCTGGTAAAATCTTACCAAAAACATGTTTTCTGTCTCTCTCTAACACATGAGGTCTTATGGAAAATACCATTAATATGAATTTTATCGAATAAATGCGATACAATATTGGTTTTGGGACTTTAGATGCTCTTAAAATCCGTAATAAAAAATAGAGGGCCGTATTTAAAAAAACAAAGTTGATGATGGCAGCTCAAAGACGAAACGTCGGTTTAAAAATCTGATAACACCATCTTGTAGAATAAAGAAAGTAGTGATGAGAATGTGAAATTTATTTTGTTACATCTATTCAAATAGAGTCATAAAAAAATATTCGGTTTTTTCCAAAAATTTTCGTAAGTATCCGGAATTTTTAAACTTTTAAGATGGCATTTTGATCAGCATCAAATTGCGCAACTTTGCCTCCATTTAACCGACCTCGTATCTCTTCTAGTTTCCTAGATCCCAATGATGAGGCTCGAATTTGGGACACCCTGTACAATCTAAACGGCTAAAGATAGGGCAAATTTGTTTGCACTTTTCTATCTCGGTTTTTCATAAGCTATCGTTTAACGCTAACTTTATATTTATTTAACCAGATGTTAAAAAGTTCCGGTTAAATTTAACCTGTGGTTAAATAAAAAGTTAGTGTCAAACAATAGCTTATGAAAACCAAGATAGAAAAGTGCAAACCATTTTGCTCTATCTTTAGCCGTTTAGAGTTTACAGGCGGTCAAACTTGGTAAATGGCCGATTGTCAACTGTCAATATTTCTAAAATAGTTAGAGATAGATGTGATACGTGATAGGTGTTCCGGGAATTGCAGATATGTCGGGGGAAAAATGATTAATTTTAGCAAAAAAAGGATCTTATCAGAGCAGATGCGAAGCTGCCGCAATTTATTTTAATTTATGCTGTTGTGACTACCATCTTACCATAGGAAAGGCTATTGGAAAGGTAACTCCTAAAGCCTGCACAAAGAGATTTGATGAGAAACTGAAAATAAGAAGATACAAAATGAAAGGAAAAAGATTATTTTTCAGAAAGGCTACGAAAACACATCCTCCAGATAGTGATTATGGACCCGAAGCTAACGCTGAACCTGATCTAACAGAAGAACAATATAAAACTAAAGAGAAAGTGTCTAGCAGAACTTGCAAAGTTAGGGGAACAAATTTTAACAATGGGAAGGGACACGAGGCAGCAGTCTGGCAATCCATTGTGGATGCAGGAAAGAAGATTCCCATTGGCAGCCTCCAATTTTGGAGCTGTATGTGAATTAAAAAAAACGCTGTGAGAATCCTGTGAAAATGTTTTTATATTCCCAATTTATGGAAAGCACTGCTACAAGATATGGTACAGGAAAAGAACCAATAGCTATATCACAATACCAACATAAATAAAAAAGTAATGTCTTGCTGTTTGTTTGTGGATATAGATAATTGCGTTTTGGCAGCTAGTCCAGATGGACTTATTCAAGATGACGCTATAATCGAGGATAAGTGTTCTTCGACAGCGGAAAAGTTGACTCCAGAAGGGGCAATTCAGCAGAAAAAAATGACATTTGCTACAATACATAATGGAAAATCGTAATTAAAGCAAAATCACACTTATTTCTACCAAATACAAGAACAGCAACCAAAAGGCAATATTGGTATTTTCTGTTACGGACTCCATTAGGATTTCTTGTAGAAAATGTATGATATTTGTTATATTATTATAAAATATGTTAAAAAGAATAAAAATAGCTATATACAAGGTGTGGCGCCGGTCCGGTCTATTTACGAAAATAAAAATTTTGTAAAATGTTTGTTGTAACGTGATATACCTACATTGATAAATTTTCGAAGTATATTATTAACTGTTTTTAAGTCATTATCAATCATTATTTTAGAATAATTTAAAGTGTCTTAATCGACCTACGACACATTTTTTCCTTCCATTTTTTTGGCCTTGTGCTTAGCACATTTAGCCATCTGTTCCCGAGTAGGAACAACTTATAAGTTAAATAATGCAATACATTTATAGATTATATTATTATGCCGACTAACGTAATTGATTGGCATTTTTTTTCTTATAATCATCTAATCACATTTACTCTCTCAAATATCTTTATTATATTTAAATAGAAGTGTGTTGTGTGTTAGTGTGTTATATGATAAGGTTACGCACAATACACATCTACCTTAATCTTTACTCACTAAAATACTGGATATTGTATTGTATGACAAGGGATTTTAGTTAGGCACACTCGGTTCTCGTCCTGGAGCCAATGCAGATCATTTATTTTATAGACAAACCACAGGGGGGCTCGGATCGGAGGGTAACTAGAACAGGAGAAAAACAAAGGAACGTCCACAA
>JAEQML010079027.1:0-12167 GCA_016904865.1 Pissodes strobi | reverse complement strand
GTTTGCAGCGGTTTCTGTAGATCTTTCAGCTCTAAATCCAAACTGATGTTCTGTAAGCAAAGAATACTTATCCAGAAATTTAACTATTTTATTGTACAAGACTCTTTCAACTAACTTCGAAAGAACGCTTAAAATAGTAATAGGTCTATAGTTTTGGATGTCTTGGGGATCTTCCTTTTTAAATATCGGTAATATTGTTCCAACCTTTAAGACACTCGGAAAAACACCGTTGTTAATGGAATTATTTATTAGGTACACCAGAGGCTCCGCAATTAAATGACATACAGATTTTAGTACTCTTGTACTAATACCGTCACACCCGCTTGATTTTACATTTTTTAGTCCATGTATTGCAACCATAATGTCAATCACTTCAACAGGCGAAAAAAAGAAAGTATTTTTGCTATATGGACCCAATGAGCACCTTTCGGCCTTGTTATTACCAAAGGCATCACAAAGTCGTTTTTTAGTAATCGTAGAGAAATGATTAGCAAAAGATTCGGCGACCTCTCTAGGGTTTTCTAAAATGTTGTTATCACAAGAAATTTTAATACTTGTATTATGTTTTACTCTACCTAGTGTTTTATTAACAATATCCCACGTTTTTTTTGTTTATTATTTGAATCATTTATAAGGTTGGTGTAGTATTTACTTTTAGCTGACATTATCATATCATTATACTCTTTTTTTAGTTGTTTATAGTTTGATCTAATAAGTTTGCTACTGCTATTTTTCAGCAGCCAAAATGTATCTTTTAATTTTTGCCCCTCTTTTACTATATCCGGACTTAGCCATCCTTTTTTGGGGTTTTTACTACTACTGCACTGATAGTGTTTTAATGGAAAGCTAATTTCTATGCCCCACAATATTGTTTCGATAAATTCGTTGAAGCCCTTATTTACACTAGTCGTGCCTAGTACGTTTAAAAATGAGCATGAATCAATATGTTTTAAAAGTACCAAAATTACCGTCACTCATAATACGTATGCTAGAATTTGTTGATTTAGTTGCTTTTGCAGGCGTTTTGCTACTATATGAATAATAGCAGTTAATAGCCAGATGGTCGCCCAAGTTGGGCTGTATTACTTCCGAATCCAATTGAGTTGTGTGCACATTGGTCAAAATATAATCAATTTTAGAAGAGCTACCTAATCCTATTCTAGTAGGTTCAAGTGAAGTACAATTAAGGTTATAATTTAACATTAAATCATTGAGCAATGCTCTATAAATATTTTGTTTTTTAAAATCGATATTTAAGTCACCACCTATAAAAACGTTATATGTAAATCTTTGACAGTAAGTAATAGTTTCAGACAGATTACGAAAAAATATATCATAATTACCATTTGGTGGTCGGTATACGCTTATTACGCAGCACACAAAATTGTTACTTTCGTACCTTATCGCACAACATTCATAGTGCATTTCCACAGTAAACTGTTCATCACAAGGTAATTCCCTTACCTTGCAGTTGTCATTATTCCTTACCAGTATCAGAGATCCACCGTGTATGTGTTCCTTTCTGTAAGAAATGGCTTGAACCTGATAATCTTCAAGCTGGAACAGGTGAAAGTTCAGTTTGTTACCCCAATGCTCCGATACACACACTATATCGGGTTGTTTTATTTCTAGGAAAACTTCCATTTGGTCTATCTTGTTACCAAGACACTGACAGTTAACTTGAGTTATTCGAAATATTTGGTAGTCGCGGGCGCACACTATTTCTTGGTTGCCATTTTTTTTTGAAGAAAAAACTTATTTATCTTAACACCACTGGGCCATAGTTCGGCTTTGCTAAGAGTATCTAGTTTATCCATAGGAACACTCAGCTTAAAAGATGAATACTGATCCGGATATTTTGACACCAGCTTTTCACAGTTTGCATTACACACAGTAGTTAAAAAAGTTGTTATATCTTTCGCTTCGGTATCGGGATGTAGGTTCGATATATGTAGATGAGCTTGCTTTTCGGCCCGTTTTAGTGTTGTAACAGTGGTATTTCTACCTATAATTGCACCTTGTGTTTTTTTTTGAGATTGCGGTTTTTGTGTTGGCAGCACTTTTATCTGCAGCAAATACATGCTCATTAGAGTGCAACACTTTTGATTCTCCACTGCCTGTAATGTTATTTGCTAAAACGTTTGCATATTTTTTACTTGTTTGTTTAGGTTCTTCCTGGTTATCTTTTTCTATCTGGTTTGTATTATTTATTTGTTTGCTTCCGCACACCCACTTTCCAGGACACCGATTTTGAATATCATAAGTTTTATACGTTCCGATCTCTCACTTTCTAGTTTTCTTAGGAGATCGTTCTCATTTTTAAGACTTGAGTTCTCCTTAGGTAAGTCACTAATGACCTTATCAGCTGTTCCTCGGTTGTTGTCCTGTCCGTCAGATTTTCCCACCTCAATTACTGTGTCGGAAGACAGGTTGAGTATGTTTTCATCAGTGTGTAGTCTTTTGTAATTTAAATAGGCATCTCGCAGATCATTTATATAGGTTATTACTTGTACGTTTGTAACTTTTGCTGGAATTGTTTGGTTAATAATAATATCAACCAATTCGTCCTTATTGAGTACTTTTAGTTTACTAATCAATAGCACTGATGTGTCTAAGTCTGCCATATTAGATCCTTATTTAGTTTTGGTTGACTTTACACAAGATAAATATTTAAAATATTTCAACGTTTGAACGTGTGTGGTCACCTTTAGAAATTTTGCATTTAGCAATAAGTGATAAGAAGTTTAAGGAATTTCGGAGTAAAACGTGCATAAAAAGTTTTCCTTAATAACTTAAATAATTCATCAATTCATACAGAAAATAGTATTACATACTTGTTACACTTAATATTATCACTGTTGCGTTTTTGAAGTTTTAAAAACACGATGTAAACACCATTTGCGTTCACATTTGTCCTAGCGAATTACAAATACACTTATACACTATGGCTGACCCCACACCCAGTCTAAGTAATAGTGACTTGTCATTTTTCACATATTATATTCGGGCATATTTAAACCAATAAAATTGTACTAAACGCACGACTGTTATTTATTTATACTTTTGGTTGCCATGAATATTCATAGCACACTCGGCGGATTTTTTTTTTCCATGTACGCTTTAGAGCATAAAATAAGGATGCCGCGGCATTCGTCGATTTTGCGATTTCATTTGAAATTAGTAATTAGTTATTTGGCGCACGGCTGTAGAAAAAACAATTATTGTACAGGGTGGCCCGTTTAAGAGGGGCCTATACCTTATCTCGAAAACGACGTGGGTTGCAAGAAAATTAAATACAAAAGCTGTTCCTCGTAAAATAATCTTTTATATTTATATTTTTTTATATTTTTTAATCGCCACTTTTGGCGGGTGATCAAACAAAAAAAATGAGATGTTGAAAGAATTTATATAACATTCTTTAAATTAAGGCTTCTAGTGGTTAGACAGCAGGTATTATCGTTCGCTGATTGCCACCTAAACAATTTTAGCTAAAATAAGATATACTTGCAACTTAGTGGGAGCTTAGCTTCACTTAGTCTCAACTTATTTTAGTCGTTTGAGTCGGTTCCGATACGTTATAATCAATTTTAATAGATTTGGTTAGTTTGGGTTAGTCGTTCAATCAACTGTCGGTTAGTTTCACTTGGTCTCAATTTATTTTAGTCATTTGATACGTTATGATCAATTTTAATATATTTGGTTAGTTTTAGTTAGTCGTCCAATCAACTTTCGGTTAGTTTCACTTGGTCTCAACTGATTTTACTTATTTGAGCCGGTTTCGATACGTTATAATCAATTTTAATAGATTTATTGGTTAGTCGTCCAATTAACTTTCGGTTAGTTTCACTTAGTCCCATAAAAATTTAATAATTCTTTACCAATTTCCTAAGAGAGAAAGAGAGAGAGATAATTATAATCTAGAAAATAATTTTATTTGGTACGTGTGTGGTTATCTTTTAAATAGATTCGAGGAAATCCACACATGTCAAACTTGCATGGCATATTCAAAAGCACATCAAGATTTGGATGACACCTCCCTTTATATATTTTTTCGTGCATACGAAAATGCTTCCAAAGATATACGGAAATCTGATCTGAAGAATCCTCACGATGACGTTGTTGCCTTTATAGCAAAAATTGAATCTATTTTTCAAAAAAATTTCGAACAATTCGTTGACCTGCCAAATATTTGTCAAAAGTTATTAAGTATTCCTCAAACAATTCAATGTAGCCCCAAGAATTTTATTATTCATTTAAACATACGAGTTAGGCTACACTATACTTTAAAAGATATTAACAAAACTTTAAAAGTAGGTATTAACAAAAATAAGCTTATTATATGGAAAATTCAATAATTATACATTTTTACTTTTATATAGATACATATTTGATAACAAACCTATGTTATACCTTAAATAGCTATTTTTGTAAAATAAATCAATATTTTTATGATTTCAGTGGTTTATATTTCCTTTCTTCCCGCTTAAGACAATATCTTATAAAAAAAACTAAGTATATGTAGCTATATTTAAAACAAAAAGTTGATATCTATTTTTTTGGTTCAGCGAGAATGTAGGTACACAAATATTCAAATAAAAATTAACTAAACCCGTTGATTGCATCCAATCAACGATAAAACTAAAAAAATATATATAATATCAAAACTCCAATCCTGTCTATTTAAAATTGAATACTCCTTATCCCGGCCCTGTGTTTTAACCCGAAATGGCGTCGGTCACGTCAGATATTTATTTCCATTTTGACAGGAGAGTCGGCTAGCTGATTGTTTGGTAAGCTGTGCTTTCGTCACTTGCCAGTTTCTTGTGCGTCCCTGCGTGTTGATTCAAATTGTATCTCCTACACGGACGTACCAGTCACGGATCGGTAGCGTACTTTTTACATTTTTAAAAGCGGAAATGCTTCGTCTGCAACAAAATAATAAGGAAAATAATTTTCCTGTGGATCGTGAGGTAAGCGTAAAGCTGGAGGAATATTTCCGTTCCTCTTTATCCATTGTTTCATTCGACCAGCTCTAAATATGCCGCCATCACTGTTTCTACCAGCAAATCCTGCTTCGATCATCGTTAAAAGTCAATCGGCGTCGCTACAAGATATCAAAACTACAGAATGATATTGTTTGTAATTATAATTAGTAGATCTGGAATTCGGTAATTTTTTAATTCTGATATGCTTCCCGTCGATTGTACCTAAACAGTTCGGGATATTCCATAATTCATAGAAACGATCAGCAGTATTTTTCCAAGCTTGAATAGAAGGAATTGGCATATAGTCTTCTTTAAGGATCTCCCAAATGATAGGGGTTGTGTCTGCAACAATTTTTGCGATCGTGCAATCTCCTCTTGCAAAATTTAGGCCAAGTGTCACAAAACTGCGCCCTGTTGCCAAGTATCTAAAAAAAAGAATTATCTAAAAATACAGAATAAAATATTTTCTTATTTTATTAAACATTAAAAAGCCTCGCGTTCTGTTATTTTAGACAAGTTTATAGAAAAAAATTTTACATTGCTTTAGGGATGTTTTTCTTGTTTCAGGTGTTGCCTGTAAAGAGAGATGGACGAATCTTAGGGCAGTGTTTGTAAGGCATATGAAACCTGCCCCTAGTGGTTCTGGTGCAAAAAAAACAATACTACTTAACAGACGTTATGCAGTTTTCATTGCCATTTGTGAAAACCGGAATACCCTTACAAGCTAGTAATTTACCAGAAAGAAATACAATTCTTTTCGAAGAAGAAGCTGAAGCTATTGGTGAGCCAACGTTACAAGAAGATACTGAATTAGCATCAACTGAGGCATCAGATTACCAACCGAACAACCCCTTGTTCCAGATAGAGCAAACCAATATCAAAGCAACAGAAACAAATCAAGTTTCAGCTGAGGTACCCCAGCTAAAATGCAGTTCAACACCTCATACTAGAGCAAACAAGCGTAAAATGCCTCTAGATGAGGTGGATAAAACTTTTGTAAATTTTCTTAAGGAAAGGCAAACGCAAGAAGGCGGGGCCGAAAATACACGAAAAATGTTTCTTCTAAGTTTATTAGATGAAGTGACCAGCATGTCAGATGAACAATGGAAATTATTTAGAAGAAGAACACCGAATGTAATAGACGAAATCATGACTCCCGCAAGAACGTATATAAATCAGTTTGAAGGTGATTTGTGGGCATCCTCCGATCTTTCAAGGAAATTTATATTTACAATGACATCTCCATCTTATTCAAATAATTCTCAGCTTTCCTTTCCCTCCAACACTAATCAGACTGATACCTACTCCACTGGCACAGAAATCACTCCTGTTTCATCGTTACAAAATACTTCTTGTACTGGGCAAAATGTTTTTTTCCATGTCATTGTGAAAAAATGAATAAATAAATATTCCTTTAAACGAATAAATACATTTTTTTCACTTACCTTAAAGAAATCATTATCCTTTCTTCAGAACTAACGCATTTCCTCATATTTGTATTCCTTTTAACTATTTCAGGACGAATTCCATTCAAAAGGAGTCTATAGGTTTCTTTCGTCATTCTGTAGAACATATGAAACTTTGCATCATCTACTTGCAATTCTAAGGCGGCTACAAATTATCTACAGTTTAAGTTTCTCTCTAAGTAGGGATGGACCCAGAATCGCCTTCTTCTGCGTCTATATCTTCGATTGAAATAGTACAAAATAGCCATCTCATCCAAATCATCCATAATTTATCACAACACACAGCCAAGTACTTTGCCTTTTAATAAACTATCGGATACTGATATTTTTCTGATAAAGTTTGCGTCGCTACGTGTACGAGAAATGGATACTCACTTATCGTACACGTAGCGACGCTGTTTTGTTACTACGTTATTAAAACAGTTTCATCAGAAACCAGTTGCTCTGTGGACGAGGGGTCTAAGTGTGGTAGTTCGCTACATACAATACACCATTTGTTAGCGTGGTTTGTGCGATCCAGTTGGATTGCTCTTCGCTTTATCCTTAAAAAACTACATGGACATTCGAAAATAAACATAAAATCGCTCCCTCTCCTTTCGTAATTTATTAAATAGTGTATGGAATTCTCCTTAGGTTTCTCGGTCTAACTACACGTTGTGAACCCAAATAGAGATTCAATATCTCATAATCAACTGGCATTAGTATAATTACCTCTGTGAGTATAAATACTCAATAATATAATAAAATACTATCGAAATTAATGAGATATTTTCCGCAATTAATACATATTTTTAATTTAAAAAGAGAATAAATCAAAGAGGCCTAAAATTATTAAAGTCGATTAGCGGTATAGTAAAATCCTGTTCAACATTTTTTGTTTTCTAAAATTGTCTATTTTTTAATTTTTAAAATAGAAAAACATCAATAAAGAAGAAAACTCACCAATGCTGGCCATAGAACGGTACCGTGGCTAAAAGGATCCCTTCGATCTGCCCATACAAGTGCTTGTTCTACGAAAAAGATATGGAAAAGGTTGTCTCGATAAATGCTTATCCATTCTCTTCTTTTCCAGTCTACATCATCATATTCCACTAAAACCTGAAACAAAGGAAAAATATTGTTATTCCGTTTTTGCATCTTTGCCAATACAAGAATAAATTGCTATAGTATCTGAGATACAGGGTGATCATGAATAATGTTATCCCCTCCCCCTATTCTTTTTATTTTAAAATGGAAGGTATTTATGTGTAGATATTCAGAAACACTTTTTTAGGAGATCAGAAAAGCTTTTTCAACAGAGCATTCTGTGCACAGATAAAAATACCCGATTGGAGACAAAAGAATGATGCTTTTAGTTATTTTTCTCTTCTAGCAAAGAAAATTCCATGCTTCCAAATACTTTGCTCTTAACTCAAAGTCATTGTTTCTTTTGTAACAGATTTTTCAATCTTTTGGCTTTAAATGCTTTTGAGAGAACATCATTGACTTTGTCTCCAGTTTACACTTCCTCAAAATCATCAGTCTTTGACACAAGGTCTCAAAGCGTTCGGTTGACATCCTCTACCGACGCGATCCCCGCCAAGCCTGAGCTCGTGGCCACCCGAGGTTAACCGGAAACTCGTTAACCAACACGATTGCATGTTGCATGATCAGTCTAGGGCGGCGTTGTTTTTTTTTTATGGCAGTGGCACACACACTAAAGGGAGATCCTATGGCGCTCGACGTGTGCGAAGATGTTGACTGACACGGTTCTTGAATAGTCGTAGGTTGTAATTCATGGGGAACAGATGTCCTGGGAGTGAGTTCCACAGTGATGCAATGCGCCAGACAAAGGAGTTCTTGTAAAGTGATGTTCTAGGTGTTTCCAGTTGTACGACGAACTGGTGCGCTCTTGCCGTCTGTCGTGACTGTCTGACAGGAGTTGCCAGGGGCGGGATGAGGCGGGCCAAATCCTGGGAACATCTGCTGTGAAAGTATTTGTAAAACAGAGACATCTCGGCCACATGTCTGCGGTGTTCCAGGTTATCCAGATTCCGGGTCAACTCCGGGTCGCCGACGAGACGCACAGCTCTCTTCTGAATGGAATCCAGCAGCTTTAGGGTGTGCTTTGGTGCGGCACCCCAGATATGTGAGCAATATTCTAAGCACGGTCTTATTTGCGCTTTGTAGAGCAAGAGCAACTGCTGCGGTGTATAGAGTTTTTTGTTGCGAAATAGCGCACCAAGCTTCTGGGAGGCTGATTTTGCAATGTTAGCAACGTGGCCATGCCAGGACATATTGCTGTTGACCGAGACGCCCAGCAGTCCGATTGACGAGGATGAAGGAATGGTCGATCCTGCCATAATGATGTCAGGGCCCGCTGTATTGGCCCTGTTGGTAAACGCTGCTGCTTGGATCTTTGCTGCATTGAACTGGACCAAATTTCGGTCTCCCCAAGTTTGAACTTTCTCCAGGTCTTGATTGTAATCTGCTCCTGTCTGCGGTGATAAGTCTCAGTCGCTGGTAAGAATTTTTCTGATCTAAAGTGGGAGACAAGGGTACTGTCATCTGCAAAACTGTAAACAGGATTATTCGTTTCGATCAGCAGGTCATTAATATAGATGAGGAACAGAGTTGGTGAAAGTATTGCGCTCTGAGGCACGCCCGCGTTGATGGTGAATGTGTCCGAGTTGTGTCCATCAACTGCAACGTGCAGAGATCGGTTCTTAAGGAAACTGGCAAGACCAGCTGCAGAGAGAGGCTGGCAGTCCGAAGGACGGCAGTTTGTTGAGCAGTCCGTTATGCCAAACTCTGTCTAATGCCTTTGAAATATCCAACGCTCGAGACTCTCCGTAGTTCTCAATTGCCCTACTCCATATATGAGTGGCATAGGTCAATATATCTCCTGTCGATCTCTCTTTGCGAAAGCCGTATTGATTATCGCTGATTATTCTGTTGTTCTCGAGGTACTTGAGTAGTTGCTGATTGACTACACGTTCCATGACTTTGGAGATTATTGGAAGCAAGGCAATTGGGCGATAGTATGAGGGCGTGGTTTTCGTGCCTTTTTTTGGAACAGGTTGCACTCGAGCGACTTTTCAAAAGGATGGGTAAATCCCTTTTCCGTAAGACAGAGAAAAAAGCCTGGAGAAAACGGGTGTTAGTTCGTTGGCGCAGTTCTTTAGCACGATGGCAGGTATTCCGTCCGGTCCTGATGCCTTTTGCGTATCTAGTTGTTTAAGGATTTTGCGAATATCACGGTGAACAAACTTGACTTTTGCCATGGTAGTGTTGATGTTCGATATGGTGGGGAGAGTCTTGCCTTGGGGGACGTCTAAGGTAGAGTGCGATGAAACCATTTTGGCGAGCATGTTTGCTTTTTCCTTAACTGTAGTCGCCGTGATGCCACGTTCGTCTGTCAAAGGTGGGAGAACGTCTCTCCCACCTTTGTAAAGTTGTTACTTAGTGCCTTTGCTACCGACCAGATATTCCTGGAACCACTGGGTCATTGCAAAAGTTTATTCCTGAGCCTTTGATTGTGTTTGTCCTTAGTTTCGTCAATCACACGTTTGCATTCATTTCTCGCTTCGACAATATAATTGAGATTTTCAGCGGTCTGATTTTGCTGCCAGTACTTGTAGGCTTGCTGTTTCCTACCTACAGCTCTTTCGCATCTTCTGTCGAACCAGGGCATTTCTTTTGATGGTAACTTGATGGAATTTGGGATGTATGCTTCCATTACTGAGGAGATTACTTGCGTGATCTCTTCGCAGCAGACTGACGGGTCGTCAGTGCCAAAGAAGACGTCGAGCCAAAGAAAATCTAGGTAGAACGTCCCAGTTTGCAGAATTGTAATGCCAGATTTTGCGAGGCAATGGTGGATCCTTCTACATGAGTGGCAATTCACAAACCGTTGTAATAAGTTTGTGGTCGGAAGTACCTAATGGCGGACCAACTGTAATTGTGTACTGGTCAGGATTGGTGGTTAGAAAAAGATCCAGGAGGGCGGCGAATTCGCCCCTCTCTGAGATTCGAGTTGGTTCGTCTACAAGTTGAGTAAGCCCGCAGCTGATGGCAAATGCTTCAGCTTCTCTATCTTCGTTGTCGGTCTTGTTGTGATGTTTGAGCCAGTTGGTGTTGTGGGCACTGAAGTCTCCCAGAACGATTATTTCTGAATTGGGATGATCGACCTGTATTGAGTCAAAAGTGGTAGCTAGTGTTGAATAAAAGGTTTGGTAGGCTCTATCGCTCGGAGGGCGATAGAGACAACATATAAACTTGGTTAATCCCTTGGCGGTGAACTTGAGCCACATGACGTCAAAGTTGTTCGGTTCGAGTGTTTCCTCGCGGTGAGATGAAAGGTCGCTTCGGACAAAAAGGCATATTCCGAACTTATGTCTAAATCGGGTATGTAAGTCGTAACCAGGATAGAGGTAGTTTACTGTTGTTGTTGTAGAACATACTTGTGTTTCTGTAAGGGCTAGTATGTGTGGTCTATTTGCATGTAGATGTTGGTGTACCGAATGTATGTTTGTATTTAGGCCTCTTATGTTGCAGAAATCAATTCTAAATTGGTTCGGTATATATCTTTGCTGTCTGTGAAATGCGGAATGAAGGGCTCCCAGGGCCACCCAGCGCCCGGAGATCCGAATGGCCGGGGAGTTTACCTCTGGAATATTTTGATCCTGGAAGCACCATCATGTCCATATATTTCTACTGTGGAACCCGGGACCACCAGCGTGGAAGCGGAACGTGATTTGGGAAAACCACTTAGCGCTTCCCAGTGTGTCCGCGTCGTTAGTATCGATTTAAACCTCCATGATTTTTGTGTTCTCTTGTCTGTTCTGGTTCTGCATTTAGTCTTAGACTAGATTTTGAGAGCCTACTTGAAAAGTGGCGTTTAGGCCACATGCTAGAAACATTTCGAGGTAAGCACCTAAATAGATATACCGTAGGTTAATTAGTTTTAGAGTCGCTTGAAAATGTAATAGACATTAGAGATGAATGCAGACAAAAGACAATACTGCCTTAAACGCCGGCACATTGTTTTAATTCCGGAACCTTAAGATATCTGTTTCTTCTTGGCACCTATAATACCTACATACATTTTAAAACAATAACAATAAGACGTGTAACTATTTCGGCATTCTTTGTGGTGCCTTCTCTTTCATCTCGAAGCCTCTTCCTAGCTACATCCGCATGACAAAATCCATTATTTTGTGTCAATGTCGCGAGGATATTTACGTGAAAATTCATTTATTACGCTCAAAGGCGTTAGCTATTTGGTATTAGTAAATATCGTTTGTTTTAAAGTCTGCTGTTTTTCTTTTAAACTAAAAGCACCCAAATAATACAGGGCGTCAATTTGAAAAGTTTCGATACGAATATCTCGCAAACTACAAGAGTTGAACAAACGCGATTTGGCATGAATGCTATACAGATAGGGGGAACTAGAACCATCATACTTTAGCCAAGGGGTGAGTTGGTTATTTAAATTTGATCTGGAAAATGGTTAAAAATTGCACTGTAAAACACCTGGATTTCAAAAACATTTTGTGTGCGAACCTTCTAGATGATTTTTGTATATTTTTTTACATGTAACTAAAGATGCCAAAGATAGTCATATTTGGCTTAAAGGAAACCATCAGGAGCTACTGGATGCCGTGTTGTAGCTTTGGAAAAAGTCTCAGCGTTGGCTGAGAATAGGGGAAGACGCGCTAAATTATGGGCAAAATCG
>JAEQML010079026.1:0-12167 GCA_016904865.1 Pissodes strobi | reverse complement strand
CAGGATAAGGAAAAGACTGCCTTCTCTACCGGAAGTGGTTTATATCAGTTTAAAGTTATGCCCTTCGGACTATGCAATGCCCCCGCTACTTTTGAGCGTCTTATGGAAGTTGTTCTACGAGGCCTCACTTGGAAGACATGCCTGGTCTATCTTGATGATATAATGGTAATGGGAAAAACTTTCGAAGAGCACCTACAAAACCTGCATGAAGTTTTTACTAGGATCAAGAATGCTCAGCTCTTACTGAATCCAAAGAAATGTTTTCTCTTCCAATAAAAAGTTGAATTTCTGGGACACGTCGTGTCATCAGAGGGAATCCAAACTGATCAACGAAAGATAACAGCAATCAAAGACTGGCCTCGTCCTCGCGACAAACACGAACTGCGGAGCTTCCTTGGTTTATGTACTTATTATAGAAGATTTGTCGAAGGATTTGCAAATATAGCTGCACCTTTACATAAGCTCACTGAAGAACGAGCAATTTATAACTGGGATCATAACTGTGATTCTGCGTTCAGGAAATTAAAAGCGGCTCTATGTTCTAGTCCAATATTGGGATATCCGGAACAAAAGGGTAAATTTGTATTGGACACAGACGCCAGCAACACCGGCATCGGAGCAGTTTTATCTCAAGTACAAGCAGGAGAAGAACGGGTTATCGAATACTACAGTCGAACACTTTCGAAACCTGAACGTAACTACTGTGTAACCCGAAAAGAGCTTTTGGCAATAGTACGATCTGTTGAGCATTTCCATCAATATCTATATGGGCAAGAATTTCTGATAAGGACTGATCATGCAGCACTTAAATGGCTTTTGGATATGAAACAACCTGAAGGACAGGTAGCCAGGTGGCTTGAAAAGTTACAACAATATAACTTTAAGGTTAAGCACAGAGCAGGGAGATTGCATAATAATGCAGATGCTTTATCCAGAAGACCATGCGCGGATAATTGTAAGCATTGCCAAAGAGTAGATCAACGAGAAGGAATTACTCCGATTAGGCTAACGAAATTTGAGGTTCAAATGCCTTACTTAAATCGCAGAATAAGGCCCCTGTAATCTCCATTTTGATAAAAGAATCTGAAATATAAGACACAAGATCAAGAATTGCCATAGTGGTGTTTCTTCCACCTCTAAAGCCAAAGCTAATCAAATCATAAAATTTATTTGTTCCAGCCTGAGTGATTGGTCTGCAAAATCTTTTTTTCAACAACGGGGGCAACCCTACTACCAACAAATACCTCAATCTCCTGGCCCAGATGGTCAGAGATACTTACATCCATAACAGAGGCGATAAAATTCCCAATGCAAAGTTCACGAACATATTGTCAAGGCAAGAGCCACCCCTTGTGGGTTGAGTTATTGTTTGCTTAAAGCCAAAGGTTTGTAAGAGGTCACAAAGTTGTAATAAATGGTTCTGTGTGGTACCGAAATGGACATTAAAATCCCCTGTTAAAATAATGTTCTTACTGGTACCAAACCTATCTAGTAAACCCTCCAACGCGTTGAGGAAAGTATTAAAATTGCCTCCAGGTGATCTGTAAATTGTTATTATATAAACATTAAAATCATTCAGGCAAACAGCACAACATTCAACACTAAAACTATTAACAAAATTTATGGTTGAAAAATTTAAATCTCTCCTTACATAAGTAGCAACTCCGCCCCCAGTAGTACTAACCCTAGAGAAGACACTCGCTAGCTCAAACTGATCCAACACCAGGCAGCCTGCTTCCACCAGCAAGCTTAAAGGAATTGTAGATGTTTTTCCTCGATGTGGTCATTCTTTCATACACACAGTTTTTATGTAGATTGTGAGTTTTCAGAAAGTCAATTATAGTTTGACTTTCAGTCTCGGGTGCAAGTCCAGAGATAAAGAGGAAAGCCATTTTTTCAGCTATTTTCAGAACTGATGGAGTCTCATTGGTACCCCTCAGGGGTTCTGGTCGCATATTTTTGTTGGGTTTGCGCTTTTTCCGTTGAATTACTGTCCATTCCTGATTTCCAACGAAAACCTCGGCGTTCCTTTCTTCACCTTCTTGGGTCAAGGTGGACTATTTTTGTGCTAAAGCGACTGCCCTAGATACTTGAGAGGACGTGATTCGGTCGTTATGGTCCTTGTTTAGTCCTTGTTGCCTGGAAGTTGATGACTTGGCTGTAACAGTGCTTAGAGATTCCACATTACTGTTTTTTGGGAAAACTGTGGACTCATTTACTATTGGGATTGGGACTGACTCCTGCACAGTGTTTACATTAACGTGGTTCGCGTGACACGTTAAAGTTCCGTCTGACGTTGACATTGACAAGCATGGTTCAGTAGCAGAGGCCATTTCCTTACTGTCTGGTTGGGTAAATCTGGTTGGTACCAGTTTAACACTGTCATTTCTGTCATTGTCATTAATGGCATTGACGTTTGCTGGTTGAGGGGCAACAGGGGGACTTGAGGAAATGGCGGGAAGGGTGACAGGATTCCTAACCTCACTTATGTCCCTCGACGGTTTAATTTCCGATTTTACTGCAATTTCCAGTTTTTTCTCCAGAAAATACACTTTATCACGAAGTAGGTCGTTGATCTCATTTAGGCTCATAACCAAGGAGCTCAACAATCCGTTGTTTTGGGCGTAAAACGGCAGTTTATCGACGATCGTAAGATCGGCCTTGTCATTGCATTCAGCACAAATTACCTCGTTTATTCCCTGAACAATGAAGCCTGGCGATTTTACAATACATTGGCTATCGAAAGACACTAAACACTTAACACATTTAATGCTTCTTGCACATTTTTTTCACATATATTACAGAAAACACTATTTTCTTCACTAGCTATCGACAAAACACCTTCATTTTCCGCCATCTTGGCGCATGTATAGCCTATAATAGATGTATCCTACATTACGACTGCCGTCATCCTAAAAGAGGCAATGAATGAGCGAGTATAGAACCTATGTCGAACTACTCCAGAAATGGGACCCATCGCCCGGTAGGGTGAAGGCTGTTATGGGTTTGTTCTGTAACCTCACAAGTGTGTTAATGACTCCAACTCACGTGTATTGTATAATATTTTATCTACGGCCGACCGATACATAAATCTACGTTTTCAATCAAGTCTACATCCACCTTCGCCCATTTGTGTGCCCCTCATCTTACCTCTTTGCACTCCGGTAGCGCCACCCTGTGATGTTGAGAGCAAAATTATAGAATGATAGTAAACACAATTTTTCTTATGAACACTTCTGAAAATAAAGTAAAGAAAGCATAGTTGGTTTGGCTAGAAATGACCTTATATCACACGCCTACTAACTCAAACTATTTTCGTCAGGACTCTATTTCACCAGATAGCAGATGGTGTCTGTTGATGCATATTTATTCTGACGGGTAATTAAAGACTTGCCTCTACGTGTAAAATATACTTTTCTACCAACTTTAGTAAATAAATCATGTTAGATAGCTATAGATTAGGCGTCTACTTAAATAAAGAAAATAAAATTTTTAAAGTAAAACTTCTTTATGTTCAGCGCTACCTGAAGAGTAAGCTGGCGAACACGTTACAAGAATCTGACAAGAATCCATTCGTACCATTGAATCAGGCATATGCCATGTGCATGATTCCGCGGGCATAGTTTCTCATTTTCATTTCAGTGTTGTTTGTGTCGTAGAAGTGAAGAGTTTGTGCTTACCTAGTAAATACGAGACAATTTACTATTTGTTTATTGGTTTAAAGGTATGTACTTTTTTGCAAAGTATTTATTTATTTCTTATCAGTATATATAATATGTGGTTTTTCTATATTCTCTTTCAGTAAATGCGAAACAATTGCATCCGCTTCCAGGGGATTGACAGAAAATTATATAAAAAAAATGTTTTGGAGTCTGAAGTCTTTTGGAACGATTTTGCATGCTCAAACGAAAATGACTCTAGCATGAGAGGTATATCCGTGGATGTGCCAGATAAGGAAGCTGTACTAGAGGAACTTGAAAAATTGGCTGAAGAGAGTGTAACGTTGTAATTATATCTGAATATCATATCGCTATTTTCTCTGTGTATCCATTAAGTTGTGGTATCGATTGTCACAACATTACTACTACGAGTGGATTTCAGTACTCCGACCCGTTTGACAACGAGCGCCTTCCGAAGATGCGCATGAAAATAGGATATATCGAAGGAAGTTAAAATTGACGCGCTCTTCTCGTTTGGACTTCCCTCCGCCATATGGCAATTAAGTTTTCAACTACTGATTGAGGATTACCAGATGGCAGTTTTATTTGTTTAAATTACAAAGCGTAGTAACGGGTATCTTTTGTTAGAGTACCGGCTATGGTGTTGTGAAACATCGTGTGTGATAACCCTTTTATTTTAAAAGGTAGGTTCGACCCAAGATCTTTTTAGTTGATGGCAAAAAAATCTTTGTCATTTCACCAGGGTCTTTTCGAGGGACTGATACCCATTTGTTCTGGGGAATTCCTTCCTTGAGTAGGAGCCCGCCGGCTTATCTAAAGTGGACAAGGCCAGATGGAATCTAAAAAGACAGAGCCTTTACTTGGATATAGGGGAGGTATTAACAGCAAATAATATTGTCAGAAAAATGCTAGAAAGCGAGAAAATCTGGAATAAAATAAAATACTTACACATGCTACGTCATAACTTCAAAGGAAAAGAAGGAAAAAAAAGTCCATACAGGACGCGAAGGTAGATGAAGACTAACCGGTACTTTTCTTGAGGAGATGTTTGAAAAGACGGGTTTAAGAAAGGTTTGTGGCTGGAAACTGGAGGAGGAAAGGGTTTTAGTGGGTAGGCGTTCTAAGGAGACTCCAACCCCACACTACCCCAGGCGCCAGACACCAATGCCTGGGGTGTCTGTCTAGCACATTTATTAAACCTCCTAAAACAAAAAAAAAAAAGGCCGAGAGTTTTGTGGAGAAAGTGATCTGGAGTCCAGTCCAGTAACATTTCACATACGTAAGCCTAAAGGTATCGGCGCGTCGTGGTATGATCTATTTAAATTATTAAGTGTTAGCCCTATCTGTATCTTTAATTTAGTTCTTGCTTTATCGTGCTAATACCTTAAATTTTCCTAGTGAGAACTCTAAAGACAATTACCGAGAAGTATATTCTGAAATATTACTTCAAGAGATACTGAGGTTCAGATTTCTAATCTTATCTAGTGTTATTTTATGTAAACGGCAGTCCTCTAAATCCTTGCCAACATCGCTTTTATTCTCGTTAATACCTAAAAATATGCTATAAAATTAGGAGGTTTAGGTTATTTGTGCTAAGTTTATTGTAGCTGCTTGTTAAACCCATGGCAGAAATATAATTAAAACCATTTAAACCTTATTATGAACTTCTCCATGATATATCGGTAGACTTGAGCTCAACTCTCCTTACTTGGGGCGGCTATATTTCTATTTATTTTATTCAGTAAATTCCTTTTAGTTTAGCATTTTGGTGATTAGAAGTCTTCTATATTGCAGCTGCCAAGGGAATAAGCTAAGCGTAGTTTAGTGGATATTTATTCCCTAAATTTTACATATAAATTATTACATATTTAAGCAATAATTTATTGAGATTTTTATATAGTAATTACTAATGTTAAGTTATTGATCAGAAGCTTGCCAAAGTACCATAATTAGTGCTGCTTTTTGATTTCGATTTTGATCGCAGTGAGTGTCAGGCCTAAATCTTATAATTAATACTTGATTATTGTAATTGCTAGTGTTAGAGTGTCAAGATGGAAGTTAATTACCATAGCAATTAATATAATTGTAATCTCAACATTAATTACCACCAGTGACATAAATAGGCCGGCTTCAGTGATATTACAAAAAATTTTTTAGCATAATATTAACCATCATTAAAAATCTCAAATGGAGTTGGGCGGGCCACGTGGCAAGACAAAGAGATGACAGATGGACGAAGAAAATTATTGAATGGCGACCTAGACAGGATGCTTATAGAAACAGAGGGCGTTATCCAACCCGGTGGACCGACGATCTTAAGCGAGTATCAAACAACTGGATAAATGAAGCGCAAGACCGTTCCAGATGGAAATCGTTGAGGGAGGCCTATGTCCTGCAGTGGGCAAGAGAGGCTACGTGATGATGATGATGATGATGATTAAGCATCAGTAAGAGAAATCTTCTAAGTTTTAAGAAGGAGACTGTTCTACCCAAGTAGTATTTTTTAAATAAACTGGTTGTTTATTTTGGAAACTGTATTTAAGCTATAATTCAATCTCATTCTAAGTTTTTTTACGCTTTTCACAGGATATTTTTCAAAATTTTGTTATCCCATTTTCAGATAGATAGAATTTCTAATAAAAAAAATAAAAATAGTATTTATTGTATGCATCAACACTTAAAATTTACTACATACAAAGGTGGAAAGTACCGCCAAGCGTATTTTCATAACCACCGCTTATAAACAAGAAACTAAATTAAATTAGATTAGGGAAAATTACACATTAGAAAAAGTAAAATTAAAACTCATCACAATGAAACAAATCCCTTTACTTTATGCGTAAACGCAGATGAACTTAGTACTTTAATGTCACCAGGCAGGCTATTGTAAACATGAGCTGCGGTATAGAAAAAGACGCCTTGAAAAATTCAGTGCAGTGCTGGAGAATAGATAGAGTATTTTTGTGTCATATATTCACTGAATGAGCGTCTCTTCTTTGGACCAAAATTTCCGATAAATAAGTTGGTTCGCTGATAGTCATCAATTTATGCACAAAATAGCCCATACCCACATATCGCCTCTGAGCCATATTCAAACCATAAACTTCCTTCACATGCTGACTAACATGGTCCCTACGTGATAGATCCTTGGTAAAACGCACACAAGAATTTTGTATTTTTTGAATTTTGTACCTGTTAAATTCTGTTAGAAATGGGCCATATACAATATTAAGATAGGAAGCTATACTCAGTACCAGACTTTCAGTAAGATTTTTTTTTGCTTTGTGGCAAAATATTCTTGTATTCATACAATAGTTTTAGCCTATATAATAAGATTTCTGACATATATTATTAATATGGGTATCAAAGTGTAGCCTGGTGTCCATACACAGCCGAAGGTTTTTCACCTCTCCTGCCCATTCTATCTCAGTGTTAATATAAAGGAGTCAGAGTATTAATACTTATTTCATTTCTTGAAAAGAGAACTGCCTGCGTCTTATCAGGATTAATAAAAAGAGAGTTCCTATTGGCCCATACAGAGATACAGTCCAGGTCCCAATTAATCAACTTCAACGCGATAGGCAGGTCACCTGCAGTTGTCGGCAAATAAATCTGCAAATCGTCCGCATACATATGGTATCCGCAATGTTCTATGTGCCGAACTAAATCCAACGTGAAAACCGTGAAAAGAAGCGGCCCAAGGACAGAGCCCTCAGGCACACACCTGCACACAGGTCTCCAGTCAGACATCCCCACAACTCCATTATCATCAGTAAGTCTAACCACCTGTTTCATATCATGAAGATAACTGCCAAACCAACCGTTTGCTGTCATGTTGTAATAAGTTAGTTTTGCCAACAATAGATCGGTATACAGAGTATCGAAAGCTTTAGTCATATCTATTAGTACCATTGGACAACAGTAACCCCCATCAAAAGAAACTGCAATATCAGTGGTACTTTAACAGTGCAGTTGCACAGCTACGATTGACCCTGAAGCCTGACTGATATTTTGGTATAATTGATTTGGGCAAGAGATAATCTAGTACCTGAGCTTTTACAATTTTTCCAACACCTTAGATGCCGTTGGCAAAATACTAAGATTGTTCACTTTAGGGGCAGGCGTTATGAGAGCCTTCTTCCAAATACCAGGCACAATACCAGCTGTAAGCGACGAATTCATGATGTTTACTAGTGGTTTTAGGCAATATGGAACGCAAGCTTTTAACATTCTTATAGATATTTCGTCGATACCAACTGCATTGATTTTGATACCGTTCAGAACTCTTAGCACCTCACATTCAGTTAGAAGCCCAAATGTAAAGGGTTCACAGTCAATTGATGAACTAAGAAAGTCATTTACAACCATTAGGTCAACTTGTACCTAGGGCATATTGTCTATGAAATGATCATTAATAATATTTGGTTCTTTGATGCTATGCGGAATTTCAACAGGCTCATTGTTGATAATTCTCCAATTTGATATTTTTTTCCAAAATTCTTTAGTTGAACCTTTGCATTTATTTATTTCACTAGTAAAATATGCCCTCTTTTCTGATTTTAAGGCCATAGTTACGTAGTTTTTTGATTCAATGAAATATTCTCTGCTAGCTGGTGTTTTTAAATATATACACTTTCTAAAAGCTTCATGTTTCATTTCAATAATTTTTTTCAAATTGTTAGTTAACCATAATGGTCTGAGGTCTCCCAGTTTTATTGGTTTAAGAGGACAAACACATCGAATAAACCTAACAATCCGTCATTAAAAATTTGTACCTTAGAATTAACATCACTAGTCATGTAAAGGTCATGCCAGTCAATTTGTTTCAAACAACTCCTAAATTCCACAGAATTGACCAGCCTAAAATCTCTGCTTCTTACCGCAAAACTTTTGGTTTTTGACTTATCACATTCTATTCTACAAAAAACAACCTCATGATCCGTTTGTATTGGATCACATGGCAAAACACCATGATCTACGACTAGACTTATATTATTTACAGTATTGAGATCAATTAATTGTATGGTGTGATTATGGTATCCTTCATATCTTCGCTGCTGCCTTTGAAAAGTAAAAGGTTTTACCGTAACATTTTCTGGCCACATGTCGGAGTTAAGGATATCTTCTTGAAGCTGTGGATTTACAGAGACCTTGTAGACCAAACGAGTTGGTGTAGTCCCCTGCCTCGGCACAATCTTGTCACAGGATAGAACTGGAATTTTGTGTTCAAGCAAGTATGATTTTAATTTCTCTGCAGTTGACTCCAGGTTTAGGTTACCTATGTAAAATACCTTACATTCCTCCGCAGCTGATAACGTTGTAATATTTTTATTTGAACCCTTTATCACTTTTTTTGATGATTTTTTTGGCATGAACAATTGATCACTTGGTCGAGATAGCACAGATATATCATTAGTAATGTACTTGTCCAGTGTGCCCTTAGCAACAGCTTCCATTACGGCATTTCCTACATCTTGCGAAGTTCCTTTACTAATCTTTTCTATGTTTGAGGGTCCCAAATTTTCCTGTTTTACACTGGCGGTAAAAAGCTTCGCAATTTGAGAGTTGCCTTCGCTTATTCTTAATGTCAAGGTGTCAATCTGATTAGACATTTCCTTCTTGTAACCACTCAATACCTCTGACACGGTTTTTACCAACGTGGTTTCAAAATACTTTAGCTGTCCTGCCTCAGTTCTTTTAGGCTCATTTAATTCAATGTGATCTTCAATAGCCTTAACTTTTTTCTTAAGCTCCACAAGACGCTCGTCTGGCTTCACTTGTTTCTTCTTTTTAAGTTCTACTTCAACACGCTTAACTCTTTCTTCAATCTCATTAGGTTGACAGCTATATTCCACTTTCTTCATCTTTTCCTCCAGAGCAGTGACCTTCTGATTAATTGTTAACATATATTCGACCCATTTTTCCGCACATTCTGGGCAAAAATGAAACAATGATCTTGATTTCAATACCAAAACTCTCACATTGACGTTATTGCCGTTTGACATTGAAAAAAAAAATTCTTGCAGTAAAAATTTAGTGGCGCAATAAACTTTAACCCACGCATTTAAAAAGAACAAAACTAGAAACGACTGAATGAGTCAGGCATATTGTACCTACAGCTGAATGAGCGATTAGCGAATAAAGCCGGTTACGAGAATAAAGAGGACAATGAAATATAAAGTGGTCATGATTCCGAAACCGAACAAGAAAATCCCGAGTCGGTGGAAGAAGCGTTACCCATCAGGAACATTTGGTATGGAAAAGATAATACCAAATGGTCGAAAACAGAAGAAATTAGAGGTAGGACTTCTGCTCATAATTTCGTTACCATCTTGCCTGGTCTTGCTGGTCCTGTTTGTAATAATCCCAACGGGAGCTCCTAACTTTTTGAGGTCTATTAACGTTGTAATTATATCTGAATATCATCTCGCAATTTTCTCTGTGTATCCGTTAAGTTGTGCTATCGATTGTCACAACATTATTACTACGAGTGGATTTCAGTACTCCGACCAGTTTGGCAGCGAGCGGCTTCCGAAGATGCGACATAGGATACTTTGAAAATACTTGAAAATTGACGCGCTCTTCTCGTTTGAACTTCCCTCCGCGAAGGTGCCTTAAGGTAATTAAGTTTTCAACCGCTGGTTGAAGATTGCCAGATAGCATTTTTTTTTCTTAAAATTACAAAGCGGAGTAACGCGTATCTTTTGTTAGATTACCGGCTATGCTGTTGTGAAACAGCGTGTGAAAAGCGGTGTGGTAGCCCTTTTATTTTAAAAGGTAGGTTCGACCCCTGTGCTTTTTAGGTGATGGCTAAAATAAAATCGTTTGTCATTTCTCCAGGCTCTTTCCAAGGGACTGATGTCCATTTGTTCTGAGGAATTCCTTTCTTGAGCAGGAGCCCGCCGTCTCATCTGAAGTGGACCAGGCCGAGAGTTTTGTGGAGAGAGTGATCTTGCCAGCTGAGAGGTTCACCTAACTCGTCCATCTACACTGGAGTCCAGTCCAGTAGCTTTTCACATACGTAAGGCTAAATGTATCGGCGAGTCCTGGTATGATCTATTTCAATTATTAAGTGTTAGCCCAGCCCTACCTGTATCTTTAATTTAGTTCTTGCTTTATCGTGCTAATACCTTAAATTTTCCTAGTGAGAACTCTAAAGACAATTACCGAGAAGTATATTCTGAAATATTACTTCAAGATATACTGAGGTTCAGTTCTCTAATCTTATTTAGTGTTATTTTTTGTAAAAGGCAGTCCTCTAAAGCCTTGCCAACATCGCTTTTATTCTCGTTAATACCAAAAAATTGCTATAAAATTAGGAGGTTTAGGTTATTTGTGCTAAGTTTATTGTAGCTGCTTGTCAAACCCATGGCAGAAATATAATTAAAACCATTTAAACCTTATTATGAACTTCTCCATGATATATCGGTAGACTTGAGCTCAACTCTCCTTACTTGGTGCGGCTATATTTCTATTTATTTTATTCAGTAAATTCCTTTTAGTTTAGCATTTTGGAGATTAGAAGTCTTCTATATTGCAGCTGCCAAGGGAATAAGCTAAGCGTACTTTAGTGGATATTTATTCCCTAATTTTTCCCTAAAAATTGTTACAGATTTAAGCAATAATATTTAGGTTATATTAGAATATTCCTTAATATATTCCGTATCGAGGTCATTTATTGAGATATTTATATAGTAATTACTAATGTTAAGTTATTGATCAGAGTCTTGCCAAGGTACCATAATTAGTGCTACTTTTTGATTTGAAGTTTAATCGCAGTGAGTGTCAGGCCTAAATCTTATAATTATTAATACTTGATTATTGTAATTTCTAGTGTTAGAGTGTCAAGATGGAACTTAATTATCATAGCAATTAATATAATTATTGTAATCTCAACATTAATTACCACCAGTGACATAAATAGGCCGGCTTCAGTGATATTCCAAAAATTTTTTTTAGCATAATATTAACGATCATTACAGATCTCAAATGGAGTTGGGCGGGCCACGTGGTAAGACAGGGAGATGACAGATGGACGAAGAAAATTATTGAATGGCGACCTAGACAGGATGCTTATAGAAATAGAGGACGTCCTCCAACCCGGTGGACCGACGATCTTAAGCGAGTATCAAACAACTGGATAAATGAAGCGCAAGACCGTTCCAGATGGAAATCGTTGAGGGAGGCCTATGTCCTGCAGTGGGCAAGAGAGGCTACGTGATGATGATGATGATGATGATTAAGCATCAGTAAGAGAAATCTTCTAAGTTTTAAGAAGGAGACTGTTCTACCCAAGTAGTATTTTTTAAATAAACTGGTTGTTTATTTTGGAAACTGTATTTAAGCTATAATTCAATCTCATTCTAAGTTTTTTTACGCTTTTCACAGGATATTTTTCAAAATTTTGTTATCCCATTTTCAGATAGATAGAATTTCTAATAAAAAAAATAAAAATAGTATTTATTGTATGCATCAACACTTAAAATT
>JAEQML010079025.1:0-12167 GCA_016904865.1 Pissodes strobi | reverse complement strand
TGTATATTGATAATTTTTCCAATATTTTTTATACGCAGAAAAAAAGTATTTTTCAGTACCTACATAACCATGCATTTAATTTTTTTGAGACACTTAAAATAAAAAAGTTAAAGGGGGGCGACATTATAGGGGATCACCCTGTACAAATAATTGTGAACGCAACTCAATGAGGACAGGCTCCACACTTGTCTTAATTTTGGCAAAACAGTAAAAATAAGGTCTTTTTTTTATCTTTAAAAGTGTTTTCAAAAATACTTGGACTTTGATATTTCCAAATGCTTTCTACATTATCGATAAATAATCGTATCAAGTTTCGTCAACGCAATTAAATTTAAGAAATTCTCCATAGTTGTCTGCATCTTCAAGGGTATTTAAATCTTCAGTTGGATACTGATTATTTTCCTGCGCATTCAAGTCTATGCTGTGGCCACTGTTCATGGTGTTCATTGACTGGTATGTCGTACGATTATTTGTACTTGTATAAACTTGGACATTGGCTTGCCGGTCATGCACAAGTGTGCTGTTCTCAGTTAACATTCCCATTTGTGCTGCGAAGAGAACATCCATAATAACCTTTCTTTAGGTAGGTTTCGCAACTTATTCCCTATGTATTTACCAGTGACATCGAAGTCATCAGTATTCAATGCGCGTTCTACTCTGACGAGAAGATGTTCTTTGGTGTTTTCATAATTTGAGCTTTTAGTTTGACCTTATCTTTTTGCTTGCGGAGTTTCCGAAAATCGCGATGGCGGTCTGCTGGAAGAGCTTTATTCAGAAGCAAGTTCTGAAGGAGCTGGCACTGACCGAGGTGACAAGGCATCGTTACCATTGTCCTGAAAAAATTATATTAGTTAAATACTTCCCAATAAAAAGGTATACAGATGTTTAATTAATACACAGTTTTGCACAAATACGTATATTTAAAATTCACACAAAATACATCGCAACTAACTTTTTCTTTTTTTATTTCAGATGCCAAAAACAGAATAGCCATGGTTACAAGCAGCTAATAACCTTGAGAGTCGTTGGAATTTTGCCAATTTTGGAGGCTCTATCGATGGCAAACATGTCAAAATTGTAAAACCACCAAATAGTGGATTATATTTCTTTAATTACAAAGATTACTTTAGTATCGTTCTCATGGCTGTCGTGAATGCAGATTACGAATTTATATATGTAAAAGTAGGATGCAATGGAAGGAATTCGGATGGTGGTGTCATTGAAAACACAAAATTTTATGATAAGCTTCTTTCCGGAAAACTGAATTGGCCTGATAATAATCAAACAAAAAAAAAACATGAATTTCGTTTTTGTCAGTGGCGATGCCTTTAGCTTAAACTAACACATTTTAAAGCCCTATTCTCCTACAAACTTACTATTAACAGCGGAACAAAATTTTTTTAACTATAGGTTAAGTAGAGCCAGGTGTACTGTGGAAAACGCCTTTGGCATAATAACCAATCGATTCAGAGTATTCCACACTGCTATTAACATGAAAGTTGAAAAAGTATAGAATAGAATAGAATAGAATCCTTTATTTGACTATTTCTGTATAAAAATAGACATTATAGCAAGTCAGAAAAAAAAAATAAAAACAATTATATAAAAATATAACATGAATGATAAAATAACATATATATGACAAACAATTTTTTTTTATAAAAGTTCATTAAAATTTGAATATGATAAAAATTCGTTTAAAGAATAGAAACAGTGTTTCAGCAAAAAACGTTTTATTACCGTCTTAAACTTAGAAAGTTTATAGTGTTGAACCCCACTCGGAAGAATATTGTACAAATGCAAATTCAATGAGTTGTTTTTTGATTTTGTTAGCCTATACTTGGGAATAGTAAGTACGTCCTTTATCACATTATAAGTATGCAACTTATTTGACGAGCTGATAGTGCCTCTCTTTTCATGAATTTCAATAAGGCTAAAATAGATAAAAACACATGGAAGAGGCATGATTTTAAGTTCTTTAAATATGGGCCTGCAGTGGTCCCTATAAGCGGCATTGCTCAGAATACGAACCACTCTTTTTTGAAGTCTAAATATTTTTAATGCATAAGAACTGTTGCCCCATAACACAACCCCATACGATATTTTTGAATGAAACAGACCAAAATAGCACACTCTCAGGATACCAAAACACACAAAGGTTCTCAAACGACGAAACAAAAAAGTTAGACCGGAGAGCTCCCCACCAAGGACATTAATATGATAGGACCAGTTAAGACTGTCATCAATAGTGATGCCCAGCAGCCTAACCGAATTATTCATGGCAAGTGAGTTATCGGTAGGGATCAGTAATTTCTGAGTTTTCACTCTATTTAATTTTAATTTGTTAGAGTTAAACCACGTATGTGCCTCATCAACAACAGAAGCAGATACCCGGTCCAAAAGAGATACATCCCTACAGTACGAAACAAAAGTGGTGTCGTCGGCAAACTTAACAGTTAATGTGAGTGTCATGAAATAGCAAAGGTCATTTATAAAAACTATGAACAACAGAGGTCCTAGAATGGACCCCTGCGGAACTCCACTGGATATTTTGCAAGATTCAGATAATCTGCCGTCCAACTCAACATACTGAGTGCGCCCCTCAAGATATTCTTTCATTAAATTTAAAGGGACTCCTCGTACACCGTAATGCTCAAGCTTTTGTAATAGGATGTCATGGGAAACGCAGTCGAAGGCCTTGGATAGGTCCCAGAGGGAAAGAACAGCATGCTCTCCCCTCTCCAGACCCTCAACCACGCCCTCAAGAACCCTTAAAACAGCCCTAGTGGTGGAGAATCCCCTCCTAAAACCAAACTGTGCACCGCACAAGATATCGTTTTCTTCCAAAAAATCGACTAATCTATTTTTTATTATTCGCTCAATAATTTTACCAAATAAGGGTACAATGCTTATTGGTCTGTAGTTATCTAAGGAATTCATTTCACCCTTTTTATAGAGGGGTATAACCTTACTAATTTTAAAGCATTTTGGAAATACGCCCACATGAAAACATTTATTAATTAATACAGTTAGAGGCATTAAAACATGCTCAAAGGTGTCCTGTAATATTCTGTAATTGATCCCATAAATATCAAAAGAAGAAGAGTTATTGATTTCTTGAAAGGACCTCCTGACCTCCGACTCCGTTGTTGGAAAAAGAAAAAAATTTTTATTTGTGGTTGGTACACCCTGTAAAAGTTCTGATGCACTAAAACCACTATCAGGTAGGCTAGCAACAATATCACCATCGATCCCCGCAAAAAAGTGTTGAAATCATCTGGTGTTAAACCGCTATTTTTAGATTTATTTATATTATTATTTTTTTCGCTATTTATCAATTTCCAAGCGGCTCTCGATTTATTCGTTGATCTCAATAGGAATTTGTCGCATGCCTGTTTTTTAGCCGCCGTGATCGAATTTCTGTAAGATTTATAGTGATACGTATAAAGCTTTTTATACAAGGGACATTGCTTTGCCGTACTAATTATTTTAAGGCTCGTTACCTGATTTCGCATTTTTCTTAAGTCGTCATTGAACCAGTTTAAAGGCAATTTATTATTTTTGCGCTGTATGAATTTTAAGGGGAATAGATTATCGATATTTAAGCAGTACAAGTCAGTCAAAAATTTACCCATGACATCAGGCGTAGTATCCTCCCGGTGAAAAACTGTCCAGTCCGCCCTCACTATACAATCCCCGAGTTTATTTAGGCCCTTGCGGGTTATTTTTCTTGAGATAAAGTCAGAAGTAGGCTTTATGATAGAAGAATTAAAATAAATACTTTGCCCCAAATGATCGGAGAAGCCCGCATTTATGACATCAGTGTTAAAATTCACTATATTAGTGAAAATGCCGTCTATACAACTAGATGAATTCAGATCAAATCTGGTTGGCTGAAAAATGGTTTGATTTAAATGAAAATACTTAAACAGCTCCAGCAAACCACTGACAGCAGGTAGAAAAGGCTTATCAAAATGGACATTAAAATCGCCCATGAAAACAATATTCCTATTGAATTTTCTGTGCACGTAATTCAAAAGACCCTCCAAATTATTTAAAAAGATATTAAAATCCCCATGCTTACAAGAGCGGTAGATGCCAATAATGATCACATCTCTAAGTTCAACACCGCAAAATTCCGAGTGGAACTCCTCACTATAAGAGGACAAATCCAAGGGTTTGCAACATAACATATTTTTAACAAAAATACAAACCCCCCATGTATGTATTTACTTCTACAATAATAACTAAGTAAAATATTTTTAACAAAAATACAAACCCCCCATGTATGTATTTACTTCTACAATAATAACTAAGTAAACTATACCCTGATAAGTTAATATACTTAATAGTATCTTCTTTCAAAAAGTGCTCTGTAAAAGAAAGGACGTCAAAGTTTAATTGTTCCAAAAATGCTGACAATACATCAGTCTTTTTGTTTAAGCTTTGCACATTCAAGTGGAAAGCACTGATGTCGAGATTGGATTCGGTAGGCTGATGCAAATCTATGTTTTTAGGGCTTGAACCCTTCGTCGGTGAAAAAATATATTTACGTGTACACCCTTTGGCCAAAGAGAGGGTTCTAAGGCTTTTTGGAAATGGCTTTCATCCAATGTCACTTTGAAAGATGCATAGTAGTTCGGATATTGAGACTGCAGCTGTTCAGCCTGAGCTTCCGGAAAATGTTGTCTGAGGTCCTTGGTTAATATGTCGGTTGTTGTACTTGGATGTAACTTGTACACATGTAAAAACACCAGGGTATTTCTGGGTAGAAGACCACTACTTGTGGCGCTGCTACTTCCTACAATGGGTTTGTTTGTATTCTGGCGCGGTTTTCTCACGACCTCTATGAAAGGTGACTCTTGCTCTTCCTGCTGATTCTCGCTGTCGATATTCAGACAAGCTGCTCCTTGTCGATCGCTTTTTGGCCTCCCTGCACTTGTATTTCGTGATTGAGACGGCTGTTGGTTCCGATTGCTCACTGGTAAGGCCGGCCGTGCTATTTAGAATGGTATTTTTCGGTTTCGTCACAGTACCGGGAGGCGGCAGTACTTGTATCATTTCGTGTTGCTTATTTACAGTAAGATTATTTTGGTTAATCAATTTATGCATCTTAATTAACTCAATTTGCTCATTAATGCGACACTCTAAGTGTGTTATTAATTTATTTTTGGTTTCTAACTCCCTTAACAAAAATTTGTACTCACTGTGTGTGCGTATAGATTGTGTAGCTTGACAATCTGATTCAGCGACGATGAAAATATCCTCCGTTTCTTTATTGTGGCCACTAATTCCACAAAAATTTGGTTGGATATACTTCAGAGCTTCGCAGTCACTCACACTATCAGGTAATTTACGCAAAACTATTATATCTACTAGTTCATTCTTATTAAAACGCAAGAGCTTGTTTACTAATGACTGTGTGACTGTGTTCTTGCAGCATGTGCTCTACATAACTTTTTACTGAGAAATTCTGGAAAGAGCTATGTTCCACGAGATTTTATTGATTCTGAAGACCTTGAATCGGGAGTAATAGTGCCTGGAAATTGGCGGCAACAAGAAAAACTAGATGCATTGAAAGCAACTTCTTCAAAAAATGTAATAAGTACAAGAAGCCAAAAGGGTTAGAGATTCTACTAAAACGTATTTTATGAACTACTAAGGAAAAGTATCATGTCAAAACAACTTTATATAAAATGTAAAGCCAGTTTTTTTTGCTAATAATTGTAATTGTAGTAATACTCTACAAATATATAAAAAGTCTACCTTAATATGTGTTGGAACTACTATCCACGACTAATCTACTAACAACAGATTGCTACAGATTTATTTCTATTTAAACTTTTTCCTACAAGCGAGATACCAATATAGACTTGACTTCACAAAGAATTTGAATATAAACGTACCTCTTGTGTAGAATCACCATCACTGTCATCATTTGATCTACCAGTTCTTGGAAGCTCGTGATCCGCGGTGCATAACATTAATTCATAATACCATAATTTTGGAATGTAAAAAATGTCTTTAGTAGAGGCTCCGGATCTTTTTGACTTTTCAACTTTCTTTAATTCCTTTCGGAATGTCGATCTGAGGTAGTTTATCTTTTTTTTTATCTTGTCAATACTCGCATCAGGTGCCATCGTTCGATAAAATTCTAAAAGTTTCTTATATTCATTTTCTCTTAACCTTCTATCTGAATAAGCAAGACTTTTTAATTTCCATAATGCTGGGATTTCTTTGTAAATTTCTATAAAACCGCGAACAAATTCTTCTCGATTTGCCATTTTTAAAGTAATCGGCCGATAAAAATCAATTTGAATAGATTTTATCTGACGACAATATTTTTCGACCGTAATTGTCGTTTCTCTGTGCTTTTGCACACACACATATCGTTCGAACTGACATGACAGGGCGATCGTTAACGACTTGACCGTGGAATCTAATCGTTTAATGTGTGCCGAAATTCGACGAAAGATATAACCCACTATGTGACCAGCAGATCGCTACCGGCTGGCAATAGTTGCACCAAGTTTTGTCATCGCGACAACTCAAAGAGGACAGTGTCCACACCTGACAAAACAGTAAACATAGGATATTTTTTAATATAAAGGTGTAAAAAATACTTGGACGTGGGGCATTGCACTTTGTTACCACCAAATGCTTTCAACGTTATCCCTAAAAAGTTGTACAAAGTTTCGGCAACGCAACGCCAGCGGGCCGGGTCCACACTTGTCTCAATCTTGGCAAAACGGTAAAAATAGAGTATTTTCATAAAAAAGGGTTTTTCAAAATACTTGGTCGGGGAGGCATTGAGCTTTGGTACCACCAAACACTTTCTACGTTATCACTAAATAATTGTAACAAGCTTCGTCAACGCAACTCAATGCGGACAGTGTCCAAATTTGTTATAATCTTGACAAAACAGTAAACATAGGGTAGTAATTTTTAATATAACAGGTGTTTTTAAAAATACTTGGAACTGGGGCATTGAACCTTGGAAACACCAGAAGCTTTCTACGTTATCGATAAATAATTGTACTAAGTTTCGTCCACGCAACTCAAAGCGGACAAACATAAACATGGGGTATTTTTTAATATAAAATGTGTTTTTAAAAATGCTTTGACTATGGGCATTGAACTTTGGTACCGCTTTTTACATTATCGATAAATCATTGTACCAAATTTGGTCAACGAAACTCAAAGCGGACAGTGTCCACACTTGTCTTAATCTTGGCAAAACAGTAAGCATAGGGTATTTTTTAATATAAAAGGCATTGAACTTTGGCAGCACCAAAAGATTTGTACATTATCGATAATAATTGAAAGTTTTGTCGACGCAACTCAAAACGGACAGTGTCCACACTTGTCTTAATTTTGGCAAGACTGTAAAAATAAGGTTTTTTATATAAAAGGTGTTTTTAAAAATACTTGGACTTTGTACCATCAAATGCTTTCTACATTATCACTAAATAATTGTATTAAATTTCGTCATCGCCTCTCAAAGCGGACAGTGTCCACACCTGTCTTAATCTTGGCAAAACAGTAAATATAGGACATTTAAATATAAAAGGCATTAAACTTTGGCACCACCAAAAGCTTTGTATATTATCGATAATAATTGTAAGTTTTGTCAAGGCAACTCAAAGCCGACAGTGTCCACACTCGTCTTAATTTTGGCAAAACTGTAAAAACAAGGTCTTATAAAAGGTGTTTTTAAAAATATTTGGACGTCGGGGCATTAAACTTTGGTACCATCAAAAGCTTTCTACATTATCGCAAAAAAATTCTACCAAGTTTCGTCAACGCAACTTAAAGCGCGTAGTGTCCACACTTGCCTTAATCTTGGCAAAACGGTAAAGATAGAGTATTTTTATATAAAAGGTGTTTTTTTAAATTATTGGGACGGAAGGTCATTGAGCTTTGGTACCACCAAAGGCTTTCTATATTACCAAAGAATAGGTTTACATAGTTTTTTAAACGCAACTCAATGTGGACAATGTCCACAGTTTTTTGAGTCATATATTATTCAGTCATATATTATTCAGCAATAATTTTAAAATTGATTCATTATATTACCAGTTTCTGGCATGTCATTGCTAGTAGACCCGCGACACTTTTATAGGTGAGATTCTATGGATAAGATCACTCTAACCAAATAAAAAACCTACTGTCCGTCAACTCTACTCTAAATAAGCTTGGAAACAGGAAATTGTGACCAAAAGCATGGCAATATTGCCAGTCCGACTGATTGTATTCCCTATAATTATTATTAGTTTCTTATCTTCTAATTTAAAAATGGGTAGGGGCACCCTCTTTTTTGTTGCCGGTTTTCAGTGTGTAAAATTTGTTTTCAAAAACTGAAATTCTGGCTGCTTGTTGATTTTGCCGTTGTTGATACATAACACGTATAAAATGATTAAAATTCACAGTCCTTTTTTTAAAATTTAATATTTTTCATTTAACGTCAAATGTGCCATCATATCAAACTATTTGATATGATGGCACCAACACATCTTACGCAGCAAACACAGGATAATGTTATATTCTGTTAACAAAAAGCCGCGAAGGCAACAAAAGTTTAAAATGAACATTAAACAGTAACTTAAATATTATTAAATATTATTTTCTGTTAATAAAAAGTCATAAACACTTCAAAAGTTTAACAGAAACCTAAAACAACAACTTGCAAGTTATATTTTGTTAAAAAAAATACCTTAAACGCAACAAAAGTTTAAAATAAACAACCCTGAAAAAAATATTATATTTATAAACCGATTTTTCAAATTGTTTGATATGATGGCACCCTATGCCATCAATTAACGATTCTAGGGTGCCATCAAATCAAAATAACATGATATCAAACATGGCTAGATTTTCCAACAGCGGAAAAAGTTTGATACTTACAAATAACAACAAACAGGTTTCTCGCTGGTTGAACGCACACTATCGGGACCGCCACTTCACAGCCGTTCTGTGGTGGCGTGTTTAATAGCGGACAAGTGTTAAACTAAATAAATTTAAAAAAATGGCGTCAATAACGGAAGGATGCCATCATATCAAGGGTGCCGTCATATCCATATTTCCCCTATATTAATTTTGGCTTATGGCTTACAAATACCAACTTACTATTATTTAACTTAAGACGGCTGTATTACTAGTCCAAATAGTATTGCATTTGGCGTAATAATTAGGTATATTTTAAAACAAATTGCAACAATAGTATATTAAGTATCGAGAACAGTAAGGACAGTTTACCGATCGACGACAATGTTTGGCGACTTCGCTTCGCTCAGTCGCCAATATTGGAGGAGATCGGTAACCTCCTTACTGTTCGAAATGCTTATACTAACTATTTTTTGTACGCCCATTATGAACACAAAGACATTGACTAAGCAAATATCTTGAAAATGGTAAAAATTGTGTTTTGGATAATTATTTCTGCCCTGTAGATCCACTAAACCTTAAGTGGGTTCTGTTGTTACTATGGATATAATTATATATTTTACTTATCGTTCAGCTGAACGGTAAGTAAATTACATACCTTCGCGTTTTTGCTTAGTAACCAGTAAACTTAACCTACCGTTCTAAAACCAAGCACGGTAAACAATCCGAAATAGCATGGGCGTACAAAAATATATCTAAAGCCGCTGACACATTGGAACGAAGGGCAACATTCCAATGTGTCAGCGGCTTAACAACAACGCGGCAACGATGTATTTTTACTCTTTGACGCTGTAGCCCAGATAAACCCTCACCAGATGCAAAAGATCGGCAAATTCCTCGTCAGCCAACTTTAACCTTGACGTGGCGGTTATAATACGCGTCCTGCGCCAAATAATCTGGGTATGATTAGGTATAGAATTGTTCTTCAAAATTAAAATAATTAAATGAAAACGGGTTTTGTTGTGGACTGGTTCAGGAAAAATAAAAATTTGCAATAGCCATTCACTTTCTTTTTTCCCTGTCTTGTGTTATTATGGCTGCTCTGACTTTTTTACAGCAATTCCCTTAATACGCTTTAATGTATGCCGATTTAAGGTTATTTTAACATTAAAAATTTTTCTGTTATCCTAATATAGGGCCTCAAATATACATGCTACATTTGCCACATGACGTCATACGTGTGAGAGATCGTGTTAGTTTGTTTATTTAAACTTAAATTTGATCATAAAGTATCCGAAACGGTTCAAATGACTAAAATAAATTGGAACTAACTGAAACTAAGAAAAAGTAACCAAAAGCACCAAAACGGGCTAAAACGTATCGGAACAGGTTACAAACATTAAAATAATTTCAAACTAACCAGAACGAGCCAAATTTTAAGGACTAACCAAAACTAACCAACAACATTAAATTTGTTTAAAACATATCGGAACCGATTCAAACGACTAATATACATTGGAACTAGCTAAAAGTAACCGAAAGTTGATTGAATAACTAACCAAAACTAACCAAAAGCAAATAAAAGCTCCAAAACGAGCTAAAATGTATCGGAACAGATTCAAAATATTAAAGTAAGTTAAAACTAACCCAAATTAATCGAATATTGGCGACTAACCTAAACTAACCAAAAACATTAAAATTGGTTATAAAGTATCGGAACTGGTTGAGATGACTAAAATAATTTAAAACTAATTGAAATCAACCAAAAATTGATTGAACGAGTAACCAAAAGTATCCAAAAGCACCAAAAAGGGCTTAAACGTATCGGCACAGATTAAAAATATTAAAATAAGTTGAATTTAACCGAAGTCTGGAGTCTAACTTAAATTGACCAAAAACATTTAAACTAGTTATAACGTATCGTAACCGGTTCAAATAACGAAAATAAATTGGAACTAACTGAAACTAACCGAAAGTTGATTGAACGACTAACCGAAAGTAACCAAAAGCACCAAAACAAGCTAAAACTTATCGAAACAGGTTACAAACATTAAAATAAGTTAAAACTTACCAAAACGAGCCAAATTTTAAGGACTAACCAAAACTAATCTAATCATTAAATTTGATTAAAACATATCTGAACCAATTCAAACCACTAATATAAATTGGAACTAGCTGGAAGTAACCGAAAGTTGATTGAATAACTAACCAAAACTAACCAAAAGCAATTAAAAACACCAAAACGGTCTAAAATGTATCGGAGCAGATTCAAAATATTAAAGCAAGTTAAAACTAACCCAAATTAAAATCAACCGAAAATTGATTGAACGAATAACCAAAAGTATCCAAAAGAACCAAAAAAGGCTAAAACGTATCGGCACAGATTAAAAATATTGAAGTAAGTTGAATTTAACCGAAATCTGGCGACTAACTTAAATTGACCAAAAACATTTAAACTGGTTCAAATGACAACAATAAATTGGAAGTAACTGGAAGTAACCGAAAGTTGATTGAATGACTAACCAAAACTAACCAAAGACCTAAAATTGATAATAACGTACGGAGCCGGTTCCGTTACGTTATACCCAATTTTAGTGTTTTTGATTAGTCACCAAAATTCGGTTAATTTGTATTAGTTTTAACTTACTTCCATAGTTTTAATCTATCGATATGTTTTAGCCCGTTTTGGTGCTTTTAGTTTCCTTTTGGTTAGTTTTTGTTAGTCATTTAATCAACGTTCGGATACTTTCAGCCAGTTCTAATCTTTGTTTGGTCAACTGAACAGGTTCCGATGCGTTATAACCAATTTAAACGTTTTTGGTTAATTTTAGTTAGTTGTCAACTTTGGGCTAATTTGGGTTAGTTACTTATTTTAATACCTTTAATCAGTTCCGATACGTTTTAGCCCTTTTTGTTTATGCTTACTTTTGATTAGTTTTGGTTAGTCATTCAATCAGTTTTCGGTTAGTTTCAATTTATTTCAGTCATTCGAACCGGATCCGATACGTCATAACCAATTTTAAGGTTTTGGTTAATTTTAGTTAGTCGCCAAAATTCGGTTAATTAAAACTAGTTTCAACTTATCTCAATATTTTTATTTTTAATATGTTCCGATATGTTTTAGCCCTTTCTGGTGCTTTTGGTTAGTCTTGGTTAGTCGTTCAATCAACTGTCAGTTAATTTCAGTTAGTTTTACTTTATTTTAATCATTTTAACCAGTTCCGATACGTTATAAGCAACTTTAGTGTTTTTGGTTATTTTTGGTTAGTCACCAAAACTCGGTT
>JAEQML010079024.1:0-12168 GCA_016904865.1 Pissodes strobi | reverse complement strand
GAAGTTACTATTTTGTACAGATCAAATTTCATTTCAAGTGTTTCACAAACCCACTATTTTTTTTATTATAGTGTGAAAGTATCTAAGGTGGCAGGAACGTCAAACTGGTGATAGTAGTTTGATTACGGGGAGTGACGCCCCCGCCATTCCGAGTTGCCACGGGATGTGGCCCATCAAATCCCATCGTCCTCCTCCAGGCTGGAGAACACCAAAGTACAAAGTCTGGAGCTGATCACTGGGGAGTGACCCAACAAACCCCATTTTTTTACCCCTGTCAGACTAGGGACCACCAAAGGAATGAGTCTGAGGCCGATGCATCCAGTGGAAGCGGCCCTAGGTGGTAGATGCATACGCCTACTCGCATCGTCCGGTGAAAGACCACCCCACCAGAACTGGAAAGCGCTAAGTGGTTTTCCCGAATCACGTTCCGCTTTCGCGCTGGTGGTTCCGGGTTCCACAGTAGGAATATAATAATATGGACATGATGGTGCTCCCAGGATCAAAATATTCCGGAGGTAAACTCCCCGGCCATTCGGATCTTCGGGCGCTGGGTGGTCCTGGAAGCCCTTCATTCCGCATTTCACAGACAGCTAAGATACCGAACCAATTTAGAATTGATTTCTGCAACATAAGAGGCCTAAATACAAACATAAATTCGGTACACCAACATCTACAAGCAAATAGACCACACATTCTAGCCCTTACAGAAACACAAGTTTGTTCTACAACAACAACAGTGAACTACCCCTATCCTGGTTACGACTTACATACCCGATTTAGCCATAAGTTCGGAATATGCCTTTTTGTCCGAAGCGACCTTTCATGTCACCGCGAGGAAACACTCGAACCGAACAATCTTGACGTCATGTGGCTCAAGTTCACCGCCAAGGGATTAACCAAGTTTATATGTTGTCTTTATCGCCCTCCGAGCGATAGAGCCTACCAAAGCTTTTTTTTCAACACTAGCTACCACTTTTGACTCAATACAGGTTAATCACCCCAGTTCAGAAATAATCGTTCTGGGAGACTTCAATGCCCACAACACCAATTGGCTCAAACACCACAACAAGACCGACAACGAAGGTAGAGAGGCTGAAGCATTTGCCATCAGCTGCGGGCTTACTCAAATTGTAGACGAACCAACTCGAATCTCAGAGAGGGGCGAATTCGCCGCCCTCCTGGATCTTTTTCTAACCATCAATCCTGACCAGTACACAATTACAGTTGGTCCGCCATTAGGTACTTCCGACCACACACTTATTACAACGGTTTGTGAATTGCCACTCATACAGAAGGATCCACCATTGCCTCGCAAAATCTGGCAATACAATTCTGCAAACTGGGACGATCTAAGGGAGTTCTATAGTTCGCCCAGCCGTTGTTGACCCTCGAAACGCATGCAATTGCATGCGTTTCGAGGGTCAACAACGGCTGGGCGAACTATACCTAGATTTTCCTTGGCTCGACGTCTGCTTTGGCGCTGACGACCCGTCAGTCTGCTGCGAAAAGATCACGCAAGTAATCTCTTCAGGAATGGAAGCATACATCCCAAATTCCATCAAGTTACCATCAAAAGGAAAGCCCTGGTTAGACAGAAGATGCGAAAGAACTGTGGGTAGGAAACAGCAAGCCTACAAGTACTGGCAGCAAAATCAGACCGCTGAAAATCGCAATTATTTTGTCGAAGCGAGAAACGAATGCAAGCGTGTTATCGACGAAACTAAGGATAAACACAATCAAACAATCAGGAATAAACTTTTGCAATGCCCCAGTGGCTCCAGGAATTTCTGGTCGGTAGCAAAGGCAGTAAGTAACAACTTTACAGAAACGTCTCTCCCACCTTTGACAGACGAACGTGGCATCACGGCGACTACAGCCAAGGAAAAAGCAAACATGCTCGCCAAAATGTTTTCTTCGCACTCTACCTTGGACGTCCCCCAAGGCAAGACTCTCCCCACCATATCGAACATCAACACTACCATGGCAGAAGTCAAATTTCATCACCGTGATATTCGTAAAATCCTTAAAGAACTAGATGCGCAAGAAGCATCAGGACCGGACGGAATACCTGCCATCGTGTTAAGGAACTGCGCCAACGAACTAACACCCGTTTTTTCCAAGCTTTTTCTCTGTGTTACCGAAAAGGACTTTACCCATCTTCTTGAAAAGTCGCTCGAGTGCAACCTGTTCCAAAAAAAGGCAAGAAAACCACGCCCTCAAACTATCGTCCAATTGCCTTGCTTCCAATAACCTCCAAAGTCATGGAACTAGTAGTCAATCAGCAACTACTCAAGTACCTCGAGAACAACAGAATAATCAGCGATAATCAATAAGGCTTTCGCAAAGAGAGATCGACAGGAGATATATTGGCCTATGTCACTCATATATGGAGTAGGGCAATTGAAAACTACGGAGAGTCTCGAGCGATTGCGTTGGATATTTCAAAGGCGTTCGACAGAGTTTGGCATGATGGACTGCTCAACAAACTACCGTCCTTCGGACTGCCAGCCTCTCTCTGCAGCTGGCTTGCCAGTTTCCTTAAGAGCCGATCTCTGCACGTTGCAGTCGATGGACACATCTCGGACACATTCACCATCAACGCGGGCGTGCCTCAGGGCGCAATACTTTCACCTACTCTGTACCTCATCTATATTAATGACCTGCTGACCGAAACAAATAATCCTGTTTACAGTTTTGCAGATGACCGTACCCTTGTCTCCCACTTTAGATCAGAAACACCCTTACCAGCGACTGAGACTCATCACCGCAGACAGGAGCAGATTACAGCAATTAATCAAGACCTGGAGAAAGTTCAAACCTGGGGCGACCGAAATTTGGTCAAGTTCAATGCAGCAAAGACCCAAGCAGCCACGTTTACCAAGAGGGCCAATACAGCGGGGCCTGACATCATTATGGCAGGATCGGCCATTCCTTCATCCTCGTCAATCGGACTGCTGGGTGTCTAGGTCAACAGCAATATGTCCTGGCATAACCACGTTGCTAACATCGCAAAATCATCCTCCCAGAAGCTTGGTGCGCTATTTCGCAACAAAAAACTCTATACACCGCAGCAGTTGCTCTTGCTCTACAAAGCGCAAATAAGACCCTGCTTAGAATATGGCTCACATATCTGGGGTGCCGCACCAAAGCACACCCTAAAGCTGCTGGATTCCATTCAGAAGAGAGCTGTGCGTCTCGTCGGCGACCCAGAGTTGACCCGGAATCTAGATAGTCTGGAACACCGCAGACATGTAGCCGAGATATCTCTGTTTTACAGATACTTTCACATCAGATGTTCCCAGGATTTGGTCCGCCTCATCCCGCCCCTGGCAGCCTATGTCAGACAGTCACGACAGACGGCAAGAGCGCACCAGTTCGTCTTACAACTGGAAACACCTAGAACATCGCTTTACAAAAACTCCTTTGTCTGGCGCACGGCATCACTGTGGAACTCACTCCCAGGACATCTGTTTCCCATTAATTACAACTTACAAATATTCAAGAACCGTGTCAATCAACATCTTCGCACACACACCGCTCGTCGAGCGCCATAGGGTCTCCCTTTAGTGTGTGTGCCACTGTCATAAAAAAAGGGTAAATACTTTATTTATTATGTTTACTGCAAAGGATTCAGATAACTTGTATAATTTCATAGGTTAGGCTATAAAAAGACAGAGCAAAAAATTACCTAAGGCCAATGCAACATATGTTTGGTTAAGGAGTGGTGCGTCTGTGGCTAGGGGACACATTTCTTGGTTATCTCCTGCTAGTTTATTTAACGAACAAGGAGCAAAATGGGGTGGGCTCTTAGACTATTTTCAACTATATACTCTAAGGGTGCGTTATATATCCCTAGGTGACAATTTGGAATTTAGTCATGTTAATTCATCATGTGGGTCATCAAGCCATAGAATAGTTTGCAACAAAGTATGGGATGGATTATCACGAATTTGTCTCTAGATACGTCAATACACTTGAAAGACCGAAATCGACACAATATGTCAACCACTTCAGGTTGCACTGTGAACCCTTTCAACATTAAATAATTTAATGAGAGACCGGTGGAACTTTCTCAACAGGCATCAAAACCTTCTAGTAGTTTAGTACTAATACTATATTTTTTTATAACTTAATGAGGCTGGAGAAAATATTTATTTTCATTTTATGAATATTTAAGGGCAAAGGAGACGATGTTTTCGTAGCCAAGAGAAATGTACTCATCAAACAAAAATCGTTATTTAGCTATAGAAAATGAGTCTCTAATCTTTAAATATTCACACGGAGATTTTAGTGGTAAATCAAGTTCAGAGGAGCCATTAGGTAAAAATTTTATGGTGTCAGCAAATATGTTTTCGGCTTGCTCTCTTTCATGCTTCAACAGTTTTAAAGAAGTGCGGACATCTTCAATTTTCTAACATTTTTGCAGCAAAAAATCAGTGGTAGAATTTTGGAGGAAGAAACGTATACTGTCTGCACTATTTTCTAAACTTCTGTGATAAGAGATAAATTGTGAAGGAATTGTTGTTGCCTTATACAGTAAATGATATGGTAAATATTTTTTATGATGTTTTATATTTCTATATTAATGCCCTAGTATCACAGAAAAAAGTATCTAAACGCAAATTTCCATTGTGGTTTTCAGCGGAGCTTAAGCAGCTGATAATTCAAAAAAAGCAGGCTCACAGATTATTTAGAGATACAGGATCCATCTATGTTTATTTAAACTTTAGCCGGCTTAGAACTGAATGTAAGAGTTTATATCGTACTTGTTACCAGTTATATGTAAAAAACTCTGAATTGTGCTTAACTGACCATGGTAACGTGAGACAGTTTTGGAATTTTGTCAACGGTAAAATAAATGGAGGCGAGTTACCACCTTCAAAGTTTTTTAATAATAATCAGTGCCATCTTGGTCCCGATCTGCCTGATCTTTTTGTTGATTATTTTCGGTCAATTTATACTGACAAAAAAGTTCAAGGCAATCACAGCGCCCCTTCCTGTAATCACATCTGTATCACTGAGATTGTTATACCTATTTCAACAATTTATGAGGAAATGACTAGGATCGATATAAACAGGGGAACTGGGCCGGATGGGATAGCACCTCTGCTTTTGAGGTCTTCCGGATTTTTGGAAGCTTAGTTATCTTAAACTTATTTTTAAATCAGGAAACAAGGCGGATATTTCTAACTATCGATCAATTTGTAACCTCAGTTCAATCCCAAAGCTTTTCGAAAAAATTGTTTCTGCTCATTTGAGGGATATTTTGGGGCTAACGATTGTTGATGAACAGTTTGGCTTTGTTGGTAAGAGGTCTATTAAACTAAATTTGTTGACCTTTGCTGACTATTTGTCGGACGTCTTGGATGGAGGTGGGGAGGTTTACGCCATTTACACCGACTTTTCCAAGGCGTTTGACAGAGTCAATCATCAGATATTACTTGATAATTTGAGAGAGGCTGGTGTTCATGGTACCTTGTTGGACTGGCTGGCTAGCTACCTTACAGAGAGATTCCAGATTGTGAAAATAAATTCTTCCAGCTCTAAGCAAATTCCTAATCCTTCTGGAGTCCCCCAAGGGTCCCACTTGGGTCCCTTATTGTTCATACTGTTTATTAACGATATTGCAAAGTGTTTTAGATTCTCAAGGTTTCTATTTTACGCAGATGATTTGAAGTTCTACTTTGCAATGTCTTCATTGTAGGATTGTTTTAGGCTGCAGTCAGATCTTGACAGACTAGACAAATGGTGTGATAGGAATGCAATGGAGTTAAACATTGCAAAGTGCCACTCCATAGCATTTACAAAAAAAGCGCAATCAGACAGAATTTACCTATACCATAAAAAATGTACCATTATCTCAGGTCTCGATTATTCGGGATCTTGGAGTTGGCTTGGGCTCCTCTCTATCTTTCGCCCACTACATTGACACCGTAGTTTCGAAAGCATTAAGTATGGTTGGTTTTATTAGGAGATCTACATCAGACTTTAGTAGTGCATATGCAGTTAGAACTTTATACGGTGGCTTGGTGAGACCTATATTAGAGTATTGTTCATCGGTTTGGAACTCTCATTATGTTTTCCATATTCATAGGATTGAGCAGGTGCCAAGACGGGTTCTCAGATATCTGGCATTTAAATCAAACATTCCACCTAGAAATAATTATTCTTATGATTTTAAGCTACTTCAAGACATGTTTGCATTGCCAACATTGAGGGTTAGGAGAGATCGGGCAGATCATAAACTACTCTTTAAAATTGTTAATTTTATGGTGGACTGTCCAACGTTATTGTCCTCAGTTCTGCTGGCAGTTCCCGATAGGAACACTAGAACTCTTATTACGTTTCAGCCAATTTTTAAGCGTACTAATATAGGATTGAATTCATTTATACCACTGATGACACGATTGGTTAATTCTTGTTCAGATAGGCTTGAGTTTTTGATTGCAACTTTAATAGATTTGTGGGCCTGTTGAAACTTGAACCTTAATTGGGTGATATAATGTTATAAGGTAAATAAGTCTGCTGTTTTATATACAAAGGTAGGTTTTATTTATTTAGTATTTAGTGTTCGGAATTTTTAATCTGTGAGATGTGATGTTTGGTATTACTTTCTATCGTATATGTTATTGGCAAATTGAATTATATTAAATTAATGAAATTATATAGTATTACAGATTAATATTCATGGTAGTAATAGTAGTTAGTAATTTTATAGTTATATTGACATAAATTGTACTGATAGTGGGTAAGGCCCGTTGATAAATAAATAAATAAATAAATAAGATGATAATATAACTCAGACTGGTGTTAACCAGCATCAAAAAATATTTTTGTAACTTGATAATTCCTTCTGTCAGAAGAAATAATATACATCCGCTTCCAAGAGTAAATCAATATAAGAGGATTTATAAAGTTCGGGGTCAGCTAATTTATTACTTGGAGAGAATTGAATTTTTTCACGACGTAATGTAAACTGAGGCAGTTTTTAGATGATCTTATGCAACATTGAACAGGTAACTTTAGTTTGAGATGTGTTAACTGATAAGTGGATGGCAATTTTGACAATTTTGCTGGGCACTTCAGCAATTCATTAACTTCATTAAGGAGATTTTTTCTTGTAAGTGGGATTACATTTAGTCTTTTGACTAAAGTTTCAGTTATCAGAGATGTACTACTTCTAGGATCTATCACTGCCCTTAAACCCAGAGGGCAACCTTTTGCTTTGTAGACAATAACTTTCACTATTGCTAGAAAGCAGTGACTGACAGCGGCAAGAGTAAGGTATTTGATAAATGGTGAGAAAATTGTGAAGCGGGTTTGAGCATCAGGTAAATCTGAGTCAACGTTAGAATGAGAATTCGGTGAATCGCTATTAGTAGTGAAATTACCTTTGTAAATGATCTAATAGTATGCTTGAAATTACTTGTATTTTGTGGATATGGATTAGGAAAATTATGATTATCCGAATTATTGTTGAGCACTATTCAGTGGAGGATATTGATTTTAGTGTAGCAAAGTATGGTAATGTTGACAAAAATGTGACATAACTGAGATTTTACTATCGTATTGAATGACAAGGACTTAGACACTGGTAACATAATTTATTTTGTCTGAAAAAGCTTACCTTAAAAGGGTGGTCTAAGCTGTTGAATTTCAAACAAAAATATGTTATATGATTGTCTGTCCTACAAAATAAGCGTCTATCATGTTTGAGAATTCTATATAGAATATTGCATTTGATTATTTTAAGAAATATCGTGAACTTGATATATAAACCGATGTTTTTTCTGACTTCGTCATTATTATATCAGAAATATTAGATCCTTTAAGAACCGAGAAAGTCAAATAATTGATTTAAGGTGGGGCAAAAAGTCCGTTGTATTTCAAAATCAGTGAATTGATAACATTTCTCAAAAAATACATATATATTTAGCTCACACAATTCTTTATTATTTACCTGCAAGTTGTTCAAAAATTCCAAATTTTAATGTGCGAGAAAATAATTTTTAATTGGTTGCTATAACGTTTCATTAATGAATTTAAGGCAACAGTTAAAATATCACTCGCAAACTATCAACTATTTTAAGAACATCACTTTTTCAGCTAAAATCATCTAAATCGAAAGTTCTAAATAATTCAATAAAGATTCCCTGTGTGTGATGTTCCCATCAAAAAGAGGTATGTTTAACTGAGGACGATTTAATTCGAAACTTACGGGATGCACTGAGATACTGAGCAGATGAACCATCAAAAACCTTATCTAATATTTTTGTAAATTAATTCTAGCTAGAGTTTTTGACGTAAATTAAGATATTTTTCATCATTTGCTTCTTGCTCATGTTCATCCACATAGTCCGTTTGCGATTAAATTTGCCTACGAACTTCACGTATTATATCAAAGGTGCACGTGATATATTCAATGGTGTGCTCTGCATTCAAAATATGCTAGCAAAAAAGAATTAACTTACTTAATTTTTTAATTTTAAAGCCTTCGTACGCTAAAACTATGTGATTCTAAATACTTCATTGAATTCATATTAACACAACTAAATAGAATGACACAATATAACAATACACGACCACCTGCGTGATTTGAAATAAACAAAGGACCTATTGGGTGCTGCCGCCGTGCAGCCGCAAATCGTCCATAAATCGTTGTATTGAGCCCCGTGTAGCGTTCCACCATTACGTGTCTTAATAGCTGTTATTAAATGCTCATATCATAATATATAGTCTGTAAAGCGAGCGTTGATCGTTACGTCATAAATCGTGACGTCATATCAGTTTTGAAGCATGTCCTAAATTGATTCTTAAGAGTCTTGGGAGGAGCTATAACTTACGTTTTGTGCATGATCCATTTCAGATCGGTAAAATAGACGGCTACCGTGATATCTAATGTGAGGTTAGATAGGACACTCCAATTCAAAACCAAAACAATAACAAATAACATGTCATGCTCATGAACTCATGATTCATAGATTCAATTTAAATAAATTAACCGATAAATATGTCTTTTTTCACTCTGGTAAGATTATATTTGGATTCCCAATATGAACATTTTAATCTTATGCAATCTACTTTGATTTAGGCAAAGAAAAAAAATCTTGTGAGGTTTGGAATAGGAACTTCAATTAAGAACAGAAATATTCTAATGTTCTAGTAGGAAAAATTCCGGCAGAAATTCTTAGATATACAGTGGTCTCTTTATCTAAGTTATGTAATTATGCATGCAGTTTTGATATGTGGTTAATTGAAGAAACATTTAACTCAATTCAAAAGTCATGTACTTTAAAATAAACTTGGCCAATAGAACAGTGTGTATACAAAAATCACAGACATTTTTAATATTAGATATGCAACTGAAATGTGATTTGGACGATAAGAGTGAGACTTTCGAAAATCTTCCACCCGATAGTTTCGTCCTTTGGGGACTCATCAGGCGAACGTGTGTGGGCTTTCACCTACGAGAACCTGACTATCTATGAATGTTATTGATACCCTGATGCACTTACCAGAAAGAAGACATTCATCAGCCATCACTCAAACCGAGGATGCTCCATTGTCCAATATATATACAGTGTGGCCCAAATTGGGTATACATGTATGGGTATCTTCTAAACTATATGAGATAGAAAAATGGTTAAATGGCGAAAGTTGTAGGCCATTCAATTCCCAATTCAACGCCATTTTGATAACGATTTTCTCTATTTTTGTTTTTGAGATATTTTGAAAAAATCAAAAAGTTGTATTTTCGAAAAAGCGCTGTACTTTTTTTATTTAAACATATTTTTAAAATCTATAAAAACATTGTTAGGACAACTTTTTACGCTCGATGCACCCATGTAATCAGTTTTTAGTTCTGACGTTTCGGTTCTGAGAAACCATCATCAGCTTCGTTTTTTCTTATGGCGGTCATTTTGTTTTTGACCACATTTAAAAAGAACATATTTTTTCCTTTCTTATGATGTATAACACTTTATAAAAATATTTTATTTTTATGTCAAAAAATGACAAAGTTAATTTTTAACTGAGTTGGCCATGACGGCGGAGGCCATTTGCCGTAATAAATGATAGTGTTGCTATGGTGATTCGGCGGCATTTAAGTCATTTTACTGACAAGTGACATTATTCAGTCAAAACGCTTTTTGGTAGTTTTTGTTTAAATTTTCATAAATTATGATTTCTAAATATCGCCACGCGATATGCCAGTGAAGAAAAATATGACATATTAGAATGTTATATTAAATGTAATAGAAATAAAAATCTTGCCACCGCCGACTATTTGGACCTGTATCCTGAGAGGCAACAGCCAAGACTATTCGCGAGGCTTGACCTGAACTTAAAAAATTATGGAAGCTTTGAAGTACCAACGCCAAAGAAATATCAGAAGGGCAATCAAGCTCGTGACGATGACATTAAGGATATTTTAATGCGAACCCGACGACGTCGACGAGAGTACGTGCGAGGGAAATACTTATACCAAGAACTATTATCCAAACAGTCCTTAAAGAAAACAAATATCGTCCTTATAAACCTACTATTGTTCAAGTTTTAAAGGAAACAGACCCAAGGCGATTATGATTTTCAAACTGGTTTGTAAACCAATGTCATGAAAACCCCAATTTCAGTATGAAGATTATTTGGACCGACGAAACGTTTTTCAGCAACTGCGGAGCGTTCATTATTGTGAATATCCATTTTTGGGCCACTGATAATCCTCACCAAGTGGCAGAATGTAGGTCACAAGTAAGATTTAGCTTTAATGTCTGGTGTGGTGTGTACGGTAAGTCTACACAGTCCGCAAAATATTTACAAAGTCAAATAGTATAATTTGTTTTTAGATAATCAACTTATAGGACCATTCATTTACAATTAAATAATGTTATACCAAACCGGGGTCCTGTAAATTGGCCAGCTGGGTCCCCGGATATTACACCCCTTGGTGTAATCTTTGGGCAAAGTTTACAGAATAAATATAAGTTGCCTCGCTCACTGTCGAAACTTTAATGCATTAAGATCACACGCGTGCGGCAGATACCTGCATATTCTGTAAACTTTGTACTTTGTACCATCAAATACCGTGAACAACTGTGTATGCGTATGCATCGGCGGTGGCTGGGTCCTCGAGCGGGACGAGGTGGTGAGGTCTAGCCGGTTTCGCGTGGTTAGAATAGTTAGTTTGGGTATGTTAATAGTAGTAAGTTGTAAAGTAAGCAGTTATGAACAGAAACCGATACTTATATTTAGAACGATAGTTTGGAAATTAATAGCAAATATTGATTTGTACGGCAACCGCCCTCCGTAGCAACTGTTGCTAAAGCCAACTCAATATTGTTTCAATATTATTTTGTCCTTTAATCACATGGCTTCCCAAGGCTTCTATAATTTCATAGGTCCATAACAGACTTATCTTAAGGCTTGAGTCTTGAGTGTTGACTGTCAGGATTGAGTTACAAACAACTGGCGGTGCTACACTTGTATTCCTATTGCATTTAATATAACATTCTTAACATATTGATATTTTTTTAATGATGTTTGGCAGGGCAGCTAATATTAAACTTACCTTTTAACAAATATTAATAAAAACAAAAATTACTAAAAATAAAAAGTTAAATTCGATGTTTGTCTGACCAATGTTTCGTATATTTTTCAGTAAAATAACTATGAAACACTAGCAATATTTGTTTTGTACCGCAAATGGCCTCCGCAGTCATGGCCAACCCAGCTAAAAATTAAATTTGTCGTTTTCTGACATAAAAATAAAATATTTTTATGAAGTGTTATACATCACAAGAAAGGGGAAAAAAAGTTCTTTTTAAATGTGCTAAAAAACAAAATGGCCGCCCTAAGAAAAAAAGAAGTTAATGCTGGTTTCTCATAACCAAAACGTCAGAACTAAAAACTGAATACATGGGTGCATCGAGCATAAAAAGTTGTCCTAACAATGTTTTTACAGATTTTAAAAATATCTTTAAATAAAAAAAGTACAGCGCTTTTTCGAAAATACAACTTTTTGATTTTTTCAAAATATCTCAAAAACGAAAAAAGATCAAATCGTTATCAAAATGGCATTGAATTGGGAATTGAATGAACTAAAACTTTCCCCATTTAACCGATTTTCTATCTCTTATAGTTTCCAAGATACCCATACATGTATACCCAATT